>JAVTVY010036710.1:0-16631 GCA_036873755.1 Hanleya hanleyi | reverse complement strand
AAAGAATGCGGGTTGGGGTGATAGTGATATGGTCGAGCTAATCATTTTGGCAAGATATATTGGACACTGAAATAACTCCGATGACTAATAAGCGTATACTCACTCGAAAATGATGATAAATCAACGGTACTTCTACTTATTTTACCCCTGAATAGCAGATTAAAGAGAAGAAATGCTAGTCAGCACTAGAGTTACGATTTTGCGTAGTGAGCGCTGCGTTCGCAAGACATTTTCAGGCCATGGTACGACCCAGCTTGGATGATGGTGGTTCGGAACTGGGTCCGTTAGTCGATGTCAACAATGGGGCAGGAAGCCTTTAGAGAGACACCCCAGTAAATAAATTGATGACAGATACATAGTACCATATGATAATTATATGTGAGAAACAAAACATCAAAACTTTGATCGGAAGCGCTGGCAGACGACACGGTTTTTGACCAACGGCGAGTCCTGGTGTTTGTACTTAGATCGATGTAGTCGTGTGTATGGAGTGGGTCTGCAAAGCTGTCTCCTAACAAAATCAGTGAATGCATAATATAATTTAACCATGATTGAGAGGTTGATCAACTTGCTTGAATACACCAAATGTTTTATGATTTCGCGTGATCATGGTTATGACAAGAAGCAATATTTGGGGAAGTGGGTCGGAACTGACACTGGATCGGAACTGGCGACATCACTGTACCATCTCATGTTGCCGACGATGTAACATTATCTATTGGTACATATTGGTGACGGCTGACGGTACATTGTGATTTACATTCTTCGGTGTTCCAATGTCGGTCCTACATTGACTCGTTTGTTTGAGGGTAAGAATAGCCATCTTCGGTATATTGTACCATCATTGTACCATTTTAAAATGGACCAATATTGTAACATTAAAAATTGGTCTTTTTTGAGAGGAGATGAATTACGAGTTACGTCCCTTGAACCACGCTTTGACTGACGGAGCCACATCTTCCAGGTTTTCGAGCTCAGACAAATCGATTTATTTCATATTTTGGAATTACAACACATATAAGGGAAGTCCGATGTCGGTGCTGCAGGGGGTATGCTGATTCAAAGGCCGGTGCCATGCGCTCGAGATGTCAAGCTCTAACAGAAAAAGTCCCAATCTACGAAGGCAAAGCCAGGAACAGAAAACGAACCTATACAACAAAAACAACAACAACATGCACTGTCTGTGACATGTGGCGATCCGCCCGGATGAAGGTTTAATTTGTCAGACTACCCGGTCGTACAGTACTTCCTGTAGATTACACTCGCTACGACAGGCAAAACGAGGTAAATAATTCCATGACTCTATAATTTATTGTTGTTGTGTAAAAAAAAGGGGGGGGGGGGGGTCATTGAATAGCATTGAATACAATGAATAGCTTCAAGTCGATAAGTTTTAGTTTCTGAGAACGAAACTGAAACATTTACGGATTATCGTATGAGTAATAAAATTTGCACAAGAACACTAATACCCAATTTCTTGTCTGGGAAATCTAGATTGACTGTGAGACCTAGCTAAGATACATAGCATCTCCTTTCCCTCAACGCTATGCTGACAACAAATACATTTCCGTGGTGGTAACGTGAACATCTCATGGCGCACTTATTATTAGCTTTGCGCCCTATTGGGCCTTCATTAACTTTAGAAAATGGGCCGCCATGAATAAAAATACAGAAATGGCAGACTACATTAATGGCCATTCGTCGGTCAAAAATTAATTACAGACGTTAAAATTATCCCTATGGAGCCTCAAAATCACCTGAAATCGAGGGTCAAGAAGATGGGCATTTCCGTCATAATAGACCCCATATACAGGGGATGATGATCACAACATCGATCATGGTATTTTTATCCATGGCGGCCCATTTTCTCAAGTTAATGAAGGTCCAATAGGGCGCAAAGGTAATAATATTAAGTGCGCCATGGAGATGTTCGAGTTACCACCAGGGAAATGTATTTGTCATCGGCATAGCGTTGAGGGAAGGGAGACGCTATGAATCTTAGCTATGTGAGGCCCATCTAGTGGAGAAGAGGCTGGAGATTTACAATATCTTACGCCCAGTTGGCATGGGCGAGTACCGTTTGAATCCTTAGCTACATGTATATTTCATAAGAAAGGAAACATTTAGATTTTTTTTTCTCGAGGAAACTGGCTTGGACCTGATCGTCCCTGAAGTACACCTCCCCCACACAAGAAGTTAGCTGAAACATGTCCCTATAGAATAGTAGCAACATGGATGAAGGGAGAGCTGCCTGGTTGATGACTTCAATGCAGGACATCCCATGCTATTTTACTAGTGTTAGAGAAATGTTTAATGGATCCCTTGATTCCTAGATGATAGGTTCATGGCACCTCTGGCCTGTGTATTGAAGTGCGAGTTCAGGCGTACTTTTGTGGTTCATATTCTCCCATTTCATTCTATTTCTGCAGCTTAGGGCAGATATGTAGTCAATGATAACTGGTGTGAATGGTAAATATGCAACAAATTATCTCCTTATTCCAAGAAATGATCTTTTTGCTTAAATTGGTAATAATTGTGACAACTTGATCCCCCTCAAAATGCAAAATTCAACCCAGCATACATAGAAATCTACTCCCTAATCAGCATGCTGCAATAGTATGAAATGATAGCTATTCTGATTGAAAACGGAGATTTCTCTTTAGTTTAAAATCTGGTACCACATGTATTTCAAAGGAAAGGAATGTGCCTACATCACAGTGGCATAGTTAGCAGTGGTCGTCTTCGTCTCATGAAGATATAGTAGAGGAGTGGTATGTAGATCAGTGTAGGTCGTATAGATTTAAAAATTTATGTACAATATTATAGATAAAGATATAAGAGGAGTGGTATGTAGATCATTGTAGGTCGTATAGAACTTATTTTTGTTATATCCAGTCATTGTGGTATATGAAAATTTGGGAAATAATTATATTCTTGATGGAAGAAAAAAATATAAACATCGAAAAAGGACAACTACTGCAACCAAGCCACTGTGGAATACATGTACTCGTTATCAGGTTTCTCATTTATCTAAAATATTTCTGTTTACTTTCAGAATTGAATTGTACTTGTTGACCAAACTACATGGAGAATACACAAGGGCACTGAACCACTGAGATGTGTGATGCATGTAAAGAGGTGTTAACAAATATGTTAACATGTTTGAAGGCCTGGTAAATACTACTCCGAGATCAAATCCTGGGACAGAATATGTTGAAGATACTGTCTCCAGACTGTAAAATTGTGAACTTCGGTCAAGCTAAAAGTAAATTTCCAGGGCATTTCTGCCTTTTCCTATATTTCTCCGCACTTGAAACTAGTAAAATCTGACAATGTCATATATACATTCTCATAATTTAACTTGTACATACTACATCACCAGGTGACAGATGAATTTTCATTGGTTGCCAGAGTTGGCTATATGATATAAACTAGCTGCCTACGCTTGCCACTAAGAGGCTGGTATTGAAATTGAGGCTAAAGATGAGGGCATCAGAACATTCCTTGAATTAGATCTATTTCAAATTTATTGTTTATATATTGTGTAAACTTCAACACATTTCAATCACCAATTGTCTAGTGCCATTAATTATGCATTTGGGGATTTAGGTGCACAATAGAAGAAAATAGCAAAGAATATTGATATTATGCCCACCCAGTGGAGTCATCAAATTAGAAGAAAGCAAATAACTGAAATTCTCATATAATCTCCCAGGATCTATTAGACACCTCTGTCCCAATAATGCAGGTACTATCCAAATATATAAGCTCAAGGCAAGCATGATGTTACAAATAAAATGAATGAGTTCCTGTCCTGACTGCCATTACCTATCACCTCAGTACTAGCACAAATTATTTTTTTTATTTTTTAAATTTGAAATTCTGAGTTTGCTGCCATATCTATTCCAATACTGGTCTGTTTCAATGTTTCAACAATGTTACCATATACTACTTTCTGAGTTATAACCAGTTTCAAATCTTATATCATAAAAGCTCTCTCAAAATAACATTTGCCAAAATGATAAAATAAAATGAAATGAAAATGCCTTTCAACCTATACCTACTCACCTATTGTTGAACCTCCTTATTATGGATAGCCTAAACTTAATCTGCCAAGGTAATTGCCCAGTAGGCCTACTACAAGTTTACCCCCACAGGAAAATAATAATTTGAGAATATACTATATGGATCTCACATATAATCCACTAGTAAACAGTCTCAACCAGGACTGAAATTCTGAACATTTCATGTTGTCTTAAACCTGATAAAATAAATAACATTTCCTTGCAGGTTCAGTGCATTCTCTGGTTAAACACAGTGAGCTTCATGGTTGGTATTCTGATAGTGTTAACCATCATGCTGGTGAGTAGAACTTTTACATGGAATACAAACAAACTGAAATCTATCATTTTCTAAACTTCAGAACTACGAAGACTTATCTTGCTGTTCTCCCTCATATTTTTCTGTGCAGGGTTTGCTAAGAATATTTATGGAACTGAAAGAAGAAACGAGGAAATCTACCCCAAATGTAGTTTAAATCTCTATTAGACTGCAAAACACTAACTGTTTGAGACTTATGACATCTTTAACTTTACCAACCTAGGATCATGTAATCTTTCAGAATATATGAGGTTGATGACCAGAGATAAAGGGGTGACCAGGCTGTTTGCATCTTCACAAGTCCAGGTAAATTCCAATTCCTCGCAGAGGGTTTATCTGGACGTTTTTGGTGAATCGAATGAGATCTTGGATCATTGCCTCTATTATATAACCATACATTTCATCCCCTCACAGTTGTTTTGAATTAGCATGTCGGTATCCCAAGCCTTAGCCTGCGGTTTTGCTTTGATTCACAATGTCAACTTCAGCCTGACATCAAAGCAGTTTGGCAAGCGATGAAATTCAAACCTGTCACCTCTCAAACATGGTAGCAGATTGACATAATGAGCTTAGCTGAGCAAGTTCATTGATTGGTTTGATTTAGAAGAAACCTCTTGATCTGTTTATATCCAGAACTCACTAAGCCAGTGTATCAATCCTGGCTTGTGAGGATGGGCTGTATGGTGCTTGAGTACCACTGATCTTCTCACTTGATTCTATATCAAAAAAGGAAATAAATCTGAATACTAATTGTTACTTGTCTCTCAACAGGTTTCAGCCTCAAAGCTACTGTTCAGCAACCTCAACGAGTTCCCTTCATATTCGAGTCTGTGTCCACAACAATGCATACTGTCGCTGTAAGTAACAAGCCCCTGGATTCATTTCACGGCACTGCAATGGTCTAGTGGATAGAGCATCCTCCTTTAAGTGAGAGGTCGTATGATTAGTCACTGGTCAAGTGATACCCAAGACTTAAAAATTGGAACTTGGTGCTCAGCATTAAGAGGATAGATCAAGGACTAGTCTATCCAGTCATGGTGTCAGGATAATGTGACGGGTGAAGCATCATGTCTGCCTATGGCAGGGTGTTTCAGTGAGACAGCACTACTAGTGCCAGCACAACAAAGATATTTTCATTTTGTAGTGAAACAATTAGCTTTCCCAAAATGTAGCATTGGCTAGTTTGTGAATTCAACAACACTTGACTTGTTGACTGCAAAATTAATATGGGGCTAGGTATATCCATAGGGCAGAATGCAAATTCTAGAACTGACGCGCTATCTCAACATGAATTGCCATGACCGTATTATGAGTTTGTTCACCTTCCCAGGGGTCGAAATAGGAAACTTTTCTTCAGAGAAAAATCACAGGTCAAATTTAACATCACCTGCTGTTTTTATAATAGGACAGATATTGTCCTTAACCAGTGTAAATTCAGACAAAAATAGTCAAGGGGTTCGCCAGCTCGAACTGACGCCAGGTGGCTACGTGTACCAAGAGGTAAATGGTGCACAAAGGCAAGAACGTCATAATGTAACGACATTGTATTTGTTCGTTTTATGATGCCACATCTTCTTTATCTGTTGGAGCACTAGCGCCGCATAGTGTGGCTGGTGATCCCCATTTAACACCTATTTGTAATTTTTACCTAGGATGCAACAGAAGCTGTAATGTTGACTTCTTGCCCTTCATGTTTCTCAGCTTGCAAAACTTTGATCCAGTCGAAAACTCGCTAGTTTTATGCTTTATTGAGACATTTGCTGTCAAAGCAGTCTCGCTATCAAGAAACGGAACCACAATCAGGTATCATTCAAGGGTCATAACTTGGGTAGTCTCCCCTGGCTTACACCGGAAGATATCGACCAGCACATGTCTGGTCAACATGGTTATTCTACTTCAATTCGTTTATGATGTTACTGGCGATAAATTTCGTGAACAGAAATAAATACTTTCATTGTGCAAGATATGGTCACAAATGGCTAGGGAATTATGGCCTGCATTTTTTACTTTCAATTTATTTAGCAAACCTTTTTTCACATTGCCTGCCGTGTGAAAATTTGGCCTGCTTTTAGCCAATAGCTGGCTGTCATTTTGTACCCTACATTCCACAACTCTGAATTGGAATATAATGCTGAATCAAGATTCTCAACTGCTGAACTTCAGGCTGAGTTATCTTGAACATTGACCTTTTGACCTCTACTTTGGAACTCAACACAATATGTCCCCCTAATTCATCCACTCATGAAAAAATATTTTCAATAATATCCTGATTTTTGGGCCACATTGACCTTGAGATCAAAGTTGGTACATGAAATTGTCTCCCCTCAAATGTATTAAAAAATTGTGATTTGATTTTAATGATTTTGTGGTTTTGGGTCACAGTGACCTTGAGAATGACCTGAATTTTGGTATGCAAACATTTTTCTACCAGAAATTTATCATCACCAAGACACTGCTATTTTCAAAGATTTTCTGATTTTTTATGGACCACTTGAACATGACTTCAATTTTTTATGTGACACATCTCCCCCTAATGTATCCACTAACAAAAAAATGCAACTTACATAGAAAACTGTCTCAGAAATAGACTGGATGCAAACAGACAAACCTACAGACACCTGGAAATCGCCATCAAATAATATGTCTGCATTTTTGGCGGCATTGTCACTGATCTGTTTGCATGTAGGCACGACCTAATAGATCTCAGACCATGCAAATCTTATCTGGTATTTGGTTTCAGATTTCTGTTTGACCCGTTACAGATCCCGGACAATGCAGATCATATTACTGTTTCAATTCTTTGGTTTCAGATTCCTCTATTACCTGTCACAGTACCCGGCCAATGCAGATCATATTTACTGTGTCATCTCTTTGATTTCAGGTTTCTGTTTGACCCGTCACAGATCCCAGACAATGCAGATCATATTACTGTTTCAATTCTTTGGTTTCAGATTTCCCTATGACCTGTCACAGTGCCAAAATAATGTAGATCATATCAACTGTTTCATCTCTTTGGTTTCAGATTTCTCTAGGACCTAGTCACAGATCCCAGACTATACAGTTCTTCCCTACGGTTTCACCTGTTTGATTACATCTTTTTAACCTGCCAGAGCACAGACCATGCATATCGTATATCTGAAGTTTGGTTTCAGATTTCTCTTTGACCTATCACAGATCCCAAGTAATGCAGCTCATTATGTACTGTTCATCTGTTTGGTTTCATAATTCTGTATGACCGATCACAAGACTCCAGAACAAATAACGGTAAAGACAAATCGAAAATTTAATTTGTGCAGTTTGGCTACCACAATGGAATTATTCAAGACCTTGTAGACCACAAAGACTGTTTTCCTGTCAACCAATCCTGCTTTTGGGCCACATTGACCATGAGATCAATTTTGGTACATGAAACATGTCTCCCCCAAATGTATTTAAAAAAAATTGTGATTTGATTTTAATGAGTTTGTAGTATTGGGTCACTGTGACCTTGGGCATGACATTTTCTGATTTATATGAACCACTTGACGATGATGTCAAGTTTTGTATGTGCCACATCTCCCCCTTTGTACACACTAACAAAAAATTGCAACTTACATGGAAAACTGTCTCAGAAATAGACTGGACACAGACAGACCTTCAGACACACAGAAATCGCGATCAAATAATATGTCTGCATTTTTGGCGGCATCGGGACTGATCTGTTGTATGTAGGCAAGCCCTAACAGATCCCAAACCATGCAAATCCACTGTTTGGCTTCAGATTTCTGTTAGACCTGTTAGATCCCAGACAATGCAGATCATATTTACTGTTTCATATCTTTAGTTTCAGATTCCTCTATTACCTGTCAACAGTACCCAGCCAATGCAGATCATTTCTACTGTTTCATCTCTTTGGTTTCAGATTACTCCATGACCTGTCACAGTGCCCAGACAATGCAGATCCTATTTCCTGTTTCATCTGTTTGGTTTCATATTTCTCTACTCTAGGACCGGTCACAGATCCCAGACAATGCAGATCATATCTACTGTTTCATCTGTTTGATTTTAGATTTCTCCATGACCTGTAACAGTGTCCAGACAATGCAGATCATATCTACTGTTTCATCTGCTGGTTTTAAATTTCTCCATGACCTGTCATATTGCCCAGTCAATACATCTACTGTTTCATCTCTTTGGTTTCAGATTTCTCCATGACGTGTCACAGTGCCCAGACAATACAGATCATATCTACTGTTTCATCTCTTTGGTTTCAGATTTCCCCATGACCTGTCACAATGTCCAAACAATGCAGATCACATTTACTGTTTCATCTCTTTGATTTCAGATTTTTTCATGACCAGTCAACAGTGCCCAAACAATGCAGATCATATCTACTGTTTCATCTCTTTGGTTTCAGATTTCTTTATGACCCATCACAGATCCCAGACAATGAAGATCATATCCGCTATTTCATTTCTTTGGTTTCAGATTTCTCCATGACCTGTCACATTGCCCAGACAATGCAGATCATATCTACTGTTTCATCTCTTTGGTTTCAGATTTCTCCAGGACCTGTCACAGTGCCCAGACAATGCAGATCATATCTACTGTTTCATGTCTTTGGTTTCAGATTTCTCTAGGACCAGTCACTGATCCTAGACTATACTGATCATATCTACTGTTTGTTCAGATTTCTCTATGACCTGTCACTAATCTCAGACAATGGAGATCAACCATCAATTTGTTCCAATGCTGATATCACATGATAGAGTTGTTATGATCATGTATAATCAAGCATTCTTACTTCTAGGATATGGATCATGACCAAACTTCACATGCCTTTCCCATTTGAGATTGTAATTAATTCTGGTCATATGTGTGGGCATGTTTTGAAGCCATGTGGGCTGTTTGTTAAATTTGATTTGGAATGGGAATTATTAGAGAACTCCTGCCTTGGTCAAGGGAGATAACTTCTCTGAAGGTGTTGTTGCCCATAGTTCAGTACGACACACAAGCTGACCAGAAACAGTTTATTTTTTTTGCCATATCTATCCCTTATAGTCTCCTACATTTAGTGGTGATACAATTTATTAGAGTGACTGATCAGAATTTAAGGCAGACTTTGATGGTGATTCATAGTTTATAGTACATTGATTAAATTAATGGGTGCTCATAAAGACAAATGAGGACAATTACTTCCAAACAGTTTCAATTTGAAAGTTTTATTCCATTTGTAGGTCGAAGAAAGTATTGCAGCTATTAACCTGTCAGTCAATGATGCCTTGTAGTATGGAGATCTTGGTGCTGGTAGCTGGAAATCGGCAACTCCAAAATGTTATTTGGAAATTTCAGGTAAATAATCTGTACTTTCATAAAGTCTATTAAAGTAATCTCAAGACATGCTGGGATACAACATGGTATCTTGCATTACTTAGTTGGTTTTAATTAATACGTAAAGTTAGATTTCACTCCAAGAAGTGTGTGTACTATCCTCCAATGTAGACAATGCAATATTAAGTTTAATTCTTTCTCTCCAATGCCATTCTCATGGCATCAGGTTGTATACCTCCTAATGTCAGATATAACCTCTGATTGCACTGGGAATATTGTGGCGTGCTGCTTTTGTGCACATGGCTCACTCGTGGCCAATCAGCATCGTCCACTTGTAAATGGAGCAGAGTGGGCTCAGCATGACACTGCTAAACAAGCCATTGTACTATGTGTTCTTGTGTGATAATTTAGCATAAAACTTGTTAATTCTTTCGCAAGATATACTGGATGCATTTCGCATTCTCGTATACAGATATATGCTCCCTGTGGTGATCAAAATCGATACAGTCCAAATGCGCATGCGCGCCTCCTTTTTTTCTGCACAGTGCAGTCAGAGGGTGTTACAGCACCTTGTACAAGATGAGGTTGCATTGACTTCCTTCTCATAATGCATGTAAATATGTGAGGAATTAATTGCATGTTGATATGATATATATTTTTTCTTCGCAGAAAGTTGTCCTCTTGATGGTGAACAAAGTGACTGATCTGCCAACTATTTGACAATTGTGATTCTCAGCCTGGAGACTGTCCCGAGAATTTCAAAATGTTCTGTCAAATCGACAGAACTTGAGAACTGTACTCCACCAAACTCCTTTCTTTATGGTGTAAATTTCTTCTCTACAGCAAAATAAGCAACTCCTAGACTGCATTGTAACACCACAGAGCAGAGAGCAACCTGTCAAATAAAAGGATGACAACATCAGACTTTAATATATATCGCATTTGATATGATGATAATGTGCCACATGTATCAGTGACATACTTTAGTTTTAACTTTAACTGATCTCAACATGCTCAAGGAAGACCAAATTAGAATTATAGTGTTCTGACAATGGGTGTATATTCATAAAACTGTACATTATGTCTGTTAGATCTGTGACTCACTGCTTAAAGATGAAATGCAAAGGGGTTCATGTTCTGTTTTTATGTTCTTCTTTGGGTTAATTGTGGAACTATCAGCCTATGTACTGGTCTCCTTTAGTAGTAGCTTTAGAGAAATGCTTCAAAATTGGTACATGTATCTCAATCCCAGTCGATTTAAAAAACGAAATCTGCATCGCTTATCTGGCCTTGTTTGACACTGGTTTGTGACATCCCATCATCAGATCACCTGGTCAGATGTCCATGCTTGTAACATTCAGTCCTCGGGAGGCTGGTCTGACCTGACATCACAATCAGCTCTGAGCTTGGGAAGCTAACTTTTTAAAAGCTTCTGTCAGACAAAATACTTCAAATTGAACCAAGCGAAGTAGATATCCCGTTATTTCTAGTATCATTATTCAACTTATCTAAAATATTAAAAGAAGATTCTAAAAACCTTTGCATTTCAACTTTAAAAGATGCAGCAATGATTGGGATTAGCTTCTAGTTAACAAAACACTAAATATAGAGTATTCATTCAAGGACCCAGTACTTGATATCAGGTCTCACAACAATGGCAATATGAGTGGAACTGCTGCTATAATTGGCCATAACATCGATTATGTTTTAACTACCAGACTCATTTTTTAATCAAATGAGTTCCAATTATAAACCTCTATCACAAACAACTGTAAAGTAATACAGTAATACAAGCCAAACACTGGCCAGAAATTTAAAGGAGCCCTGGTTATAAGGCGCACATGACCTATATTCTGAAAGCATCCAAATAACTCACTTTATTCAACAAAATAAGATCACATTTTTCTTTTATCTATATAAATTTTCTGTAAAACCACTCTCCACACATACCTGACAAAGACGGTTATTTTACCCTTAAAAGTGTTAACTTTACTACTATTTTGACTACATTGCCTATTGTGACTGCTAAGACTTGCTTGGTCAATCGTCTCTCACTTGAACAGTATAAATGTGTTTATGAACATGTATCAGTAGCAGCTGCACACAACATCCAAATTCAAAATTGTTTATCAGTCCTGATGATAACATAATGTCGAAATTTCGAAGTGACATACTTCTTTATAAGGTTATGTACCTTGGATATTTTTTGTAACAGTTGATATGCAAGTTCAGTGTTTACATTCACCACGACATGTGTTTCACACCCTGCAGCCAACCGTAATTCAGCCGATATATGGTCAAAGTCACGGTGACAGCGTTACATTCAGAGAAGAGTTGCTGAGGTATCAAGCTTAACAGTTTAATTACTTGAACATGAATTAACCTTATATTATGGGTTTTGAATAAAGTACATGTGTCCCTTTCTGTTACAAGGAAATCAATGAAAAATGTGAGCAGATGCCAAAAACCAAACATGATTTGCAATGCGTGACAGCGTTACGGCTAAAAACACCAGTTTTGATGCTAGTCGGATATATATGCAAAATCCTGTGAATTATGTGCAAACTTTGGATGTCCTCCTGTATTTTCTGTTTGCTAAGTAATCACTCTCTATAGTTGACCTGTAGCCCAAAATCACTTTGCAATATTTCTGTTTCCAGAAGGATTTATATCGGTGTGACAGCGTTACAAAAAATCGTGACAGCGTTACACTACTGATATTACTTCAACCAGAATGGACTGTTTTGACATAACATCAAGGAAGTGACAAAGAAAGCTTCAGATTTTTAATTATATCCTCAAATTTTATTCTGCATCACAGTTTGGCACAATCTCAAACTCGATATATGTACCACCATTTAATAATTGGAAAGTTCAATATCATACATGAGCAGTGTGACTTGTCACAGGACCTACGAAGTACGGTAGGCATTAGGACTCCGACGCGAACTGAACTCTTGGAAATCCCCACCCCCAGTTGAAATCCTGCCTATATTAAGATGGGCACTGCCCAATTCAGAATCACCAGTGATTTTCATTAAAAATCACCAGAAATTTTCATCAAAAGTAGGTCAGCTCAGAACTTGTTGGTAACAGTCTCCTAATGCACCTTCATGCCAAAAATCAAGGTTCTAATGTCAACGGTTCTCCTTATTTTGCCGACGAAAGGATTCGGATGGACTGACTGACTGACTCACTCACTCACTCACTCACTCATTACCGGACAATTCGCAATCTGTAGCCTACTTCGTAGGAACATCACATGATTACTGTACAGGAGCTTCTAGTTAAGATTTCACATGTACATGTCCACATTTTTACATGTAGAAAGAAGTAGAAGTTAACAAATCCATAGACCAAGAAGTTAACAAATTTATAGACCAAGAAGTTAACACCTGGCAGTGTGACAAACTCACAGGACCTACGAAGTAGGGTTTGATATGATTTAAGTGTGTACTCGAGAGATGACTTGGGGGCCCTATGTGCTACCGTGAGAGAATTTATTTAGCCGTCTCTAATTGACAGTGGGTACTATTAACTTTCCCAGATGTCACCGCTGGTGAGTCATTAGCGTTACGCAGCGTAGCAACTATTATCACCCTCAGTTCCTATTACCCTGGACACTTATCAGCCCTGCTGTTAAAGTGGCAGAAATGCTCATGAACTCATGGGACAAATTTACTGTTAACTTCTTGTTATCATTAACAACGTTATTTAACAAGAAAACATTCAAGCCACAATAACTACATATCCCTTATCAGCAACTGTTATTTAGAATACAACATAGAATACTGAAATCAGTTTTGAACATCTGGTACCAGAAAGTCTTGAATATCATTTATTAATTCTTCGAGCGAATTATTTAAAAAAAGAGCCAAAATCAAAGAACAAAGCCTTGAAAATTTATGGCTCTACTTCTGTAAACGGATCTCGTGAACTTGACAATATTACGTGCATCCAATTTACCTGTAGGATCACCAAGCTATGTTAATATCTGATTTGTCTCTATCCATGCCACGTTATCAAGTTCTTGGTGTCCGACAATGGCTGTGTAAAATGTGTAAAAATGTTACATTTACATGCAGGAGACCATTCTCTATGTCCAAATCAAGAACTTGAGCTACAAAACCCCTTTTTATTTTCCCTAAGTCGTAAGCTTATATCTCACCAGCAAGTAGTCACCAGGTCTGAAATTGTTCCATCACACATGATTGTGATGCAGCAAGTACCAAAATGTGCACTAATGAACACTGCTGCAACACTGATGATAGGGTGCATGGTCAGCTGCTGTGTCACAGCTGCAATTGATACAATGTTGCAACCTACACCCATGGCATCTGTACCTAGTGCCTCCCGTGACAGGGTTACATTTGATGATTGTAACGCTGTCACACGAAAAAAATGTAACACTGTCACGCTCATAGGGGTAATTAAGCAAATATTATTTTTGTTATCGTATGTCAGCATTACTAGGCTAGGAAGGTTGAAAGAAAATATAGGTATTGGAACCATGTCCTCTTACTCGCTAAATAGCTACAGAAACAAGTAAGTACAAAATCGTGACAGCGTTACATGTCTCTAGGATGTTTTTCAATAAATAATTTCAGGATGAAACGGGGAAATGTTTAAAAAATTCTGTTTGATTTTAGTGGTTTGTACTATTAACAATAAAAACATAACCAGCCCAGTTCATGTATGCAAACAGATAGACCAGATATATAATACTGAAAATACCACTGAGATCTCAACTCCACGGACTTAAATTTTGCTGCATACAGGTGGCGCCACTGTTGTCTAAATTTGGATTTTTATTTTTAATCACTATCAATCTGAGACACCCAAGGTAATATCCTACCATCTGCTGCATTGCATCTGTCTAGAAAGTAAAGTTCAAATTTTAGGTAAAATGAACGAATTGTGTGATTTTGACCATATGCATATTGTCTTAAGACGGGTAAGCTGATGTTCATTGTTGGAAGTTCTGATTTCTTTCAAATTCATCCCAGGTCATCACCTTCACTATCAGCCCTTGGCTAGTTTTCTCCAAAGCAGAGGTTACAGTGTCAAACAGACACACCCCAGGTCATGGTAAGAATAGGCCTCTGCTCCACAGACAGCTTGTCTTAAGAGGCGACTAACTGGGGCACCCGTGGGGTTCCTGGGTATGAAAAGGAATAGGATCTTACCTGTGGGGTCCCCTGATGTAAAAAGAAATAGGACCCTATCCGTGGGGTTCCCAGGTGTGAAAAGGAATAGGACCCAACGTCGTGATATGACCAAAATATAGTTGAAAGCAACGTTAAATCGTATTCACTCACTCACATGCACACGCACCAGATGCTGATATCATACTGCCTACATGTGCATCACTCAGCACCGCAGCCAATCAGAAGCATGTGTGACACAACTCACAAGGCCGCTCCGTATATCGTGACCTAGATGAATGCTGTCTAATGGTTATGATTGACAAGTATGCCTGGAAATTACATGTGCCTACTCCATCAATAGATGGTATTACAACAAAATGCTCTAGTATTTTATGTCCAGCAAACCAACTCTTTCATAGATAATATTTTATTAGTCGAATCAACGATGGTGGTGGGCAAACATGAAGTGACGAACATTTACACTGGTGAAAAATCTATACATAGTGAGCAGTGGTGAGTGCAATGGGTTTGATACAGATAGGTTTTGACTGCTTTCATTCATACATACTGGAAGCAATCTGGTGATGTGACATCAACAATGATGTTACCACCATTATGTCGCAATAGGATGTTACATTGAAAATGCATCAAACAAGTTACATGGTGATGCAACAATAACACTAGAAAAAGTCCCATGGTGCATTTGAAGTTTCTGTGTTGTTCCATTTTGGTATTGTAACTTTCTGTTACTAAAATATTCCATTTTTGGTGTATCATTTGGTACAAACAACCTCACAGCAAAAAAAAATGTTCTATGTATTGGTGTATCAATCACTTTGAATAAGTTTCTGTCAATTTCAATCAGGAAACAATGTTTATTTTAGTTTTTATTCGAGTGAGAACAGTCTATGTACAATTGGTATGTTTTGGACCATTTTGCATTGCACGACAGTAACTTTATTTGTAAGCATGGGCCATTATCTTTAAAATTCAGTTTGATCTTGAAATTATATCATTTGATAAGCTTACAATACCATATATTGATAGCGGTAACCAGCGTTCCAGATTAATTGCAGCATATCTGACAGTATTCATCAGGGCCGTAGCCAGGATTAACTGAGGGGTGGTTCGCCTTCACTCGGTCCTTTTTGGATCCAAAAGGGCACATCAGGGGGTTCGCTGTATCATGTATGGGAAAAGGGGCGAATAGGGGGTTCGCTTCAGCATTTGAAAAGGGCATTTATATTAGAAAAATATATAAAATTTCCGAACCAAACCCAGAAAACCCCCCTTGGCTACGGGCCTGTTCATTCTTCGACTCTTCAGATGACTATTTCTCACACAGGAGACCGTCAATGTATTGTTTGGGAAATGCCTTTTTATATAACCTATTGTTATGCTCTAAATTTCCAAAATAAAGTTATTGTGATGGACACCACAATTATTTTAAGTGTTTTAACTGTGCTGTTTTTGGAAATATAGTGAATGCAGAAGCCATTCAAAATTATGTAACCATGCATGGACTCATTGCGTTGAATAATGAGCCCATGGGCGCCACCGCTGGTCTTTGTTGCATTGGAGCACTGCAATCCCCTCTATTGTTGTGACTTGTGTGTGTGTGTGAGGCAGTGGTGGGGGGGGGGGGGGGCTGCATTGTCTGGACTACAGGCTACTTGGGTTTTTCTGTGCTCTCTAAAGGATACTTTCCTGACGAGATTTGATGAAATTTTAATGCAGTACAGTAAAGTATTTAGCCCCCTATTCTCATGTGTGTGTGGAGAAGGGGGGAGGAGA
>JAVTVY010036709.1:0-15540 GCA_036873755.1 Hanleya hanleyi | reverse complement strand
AACAACAATGACCACGTGCGTGATCATTTTGTTCCGACTTCTTCAAACGTCCCAAACCTATTCTGTTTGATAAAAGCTATGGGTAGGGAGGGAGGATTTTTAGTGGCCTGTGTGGATAAAATTATCAGTAAACCGTGCCATAATAGTTGGGTTTCTGTTCTGAATAAAGTAGCTTGCATCCATCGTCCTTCTGCTCTGTTAGCTTGCACCCATCGTCCTTCTGCTCTGTTGTTTGCCTTTATAATTGGAGATTCAAAACGTTGGTTGGCGACAATTACGATAATAGACTTTAATGGAAAGCTGAATTGTGAAGTGTTAAACAAACCAGTCGTCTACTATAAAATATAGTTCTGGGCGCTTAGAAGCAAAAATGTTTTTAAAAAACCCAAACAAAACGCTGCTTACATGTACAATATGGCATTTAGTGAGGCAGCTCAATAAACTGTTGATCACACTGCTCTGCCACATGTACAATTTTTCCCAGAATATTACAGAGCTGAGGGGTTCTAGCACCTCTGGTGCCTCATGTTTATAGTTGATTCATATCAACTTTGATTTTTGGATAACCTGAACTTTCTACATGTAGATATCAACAGAGCAATTCTCTTCTATTCTGCCTTTCCTACTTTATTTCTAGACTAGCGATTTGACTGATGGGTACAGTGACATGGGACTTCACTAACTTTGTGGTTCGTACTTTCCCTCCCCTTCCTATGGCTACAGTATGGAGAATATTTTAATCAGTGATAATGGACTTTTTTTCACTTGAAGTTTCTAAAATTATCATCAATGTACATGTATATGGTCCTTTCTCAGAAGAGTAAGTCAATTTGATATAGATTTACTATATTTACACCAGTTACTTTAAATATCTGTCCAATGCTGTAGATATGGGCAGGAGAGGAAGATTACGAACCACAAATTTAAATGGGGAGTCACACATCAGTGCACCTGTGTATTCTCCAAGGCAAACCTATAATGTCTGAGAATTAAAATGGGAACGAGGATTGTTTATTCAAATATTCATCACCAAGTCCAGTGTTTGGTATAAAAATTTTGAATCAATAAATTGATCAAGAAATATTAAGAGAATAAACTTTGACATTATCCCAGTTGAATTAAGAAAATATTTCTGTTTGTTAATTGAAAGGAAGGACCAAGAATGTATAAGTACGTAATAAAATAATTACTTGTTGTAAACTTTTTTATACGCCCGCCAGAAGGCAGACGTATTATGTGATGGTGGTTTCCGTCTGTCTGTCCGTTCCTCGTGTCCAGTCTATATCTGGGACAGTTTTCTATCTACAGTTCCAATTTTTGGTGAGTGGATATCCTACGTGGAGACGCATACCAAAATGAAGGTCGAGGTCAGAGGTCAAAGATCACTGTTGCCTGAAATCAGGAAATCATTGATCATTGACAGTTTTCTATCTACAGTTCTAATTTTTGGTGAGTGGATGCCCTACTGGGGAACGATGTTTTGCATACCAAATGTACATGTAGGTCGAGGTCAGAGGTCAAACGTCAGTGTGACCAAAAAACCAGGAAATCATTAAAAATTTCTAATTTTTTATACGCCCGCCAAAAGGCGGACGTATTATGTGATGGCGGTTTCCGTTCGTCTGTCCGTCCCTCGTGTCTGGTCTATATCTGGAACAGTTTTCTATCTACATTTCTAATCTTTGGTGAGTGGATATCCTATGGGGAGACGATGTGTCGCATACCAAAATGAAGGTCGACGTCAAAGGTCACCGGCCTAAAAAACAGGAAATTACTGAAGTGTTCATGTCCGGTCTATATCTGTGAACGTTTTGTAACCACAGTTGCAATTTTTTGTGAGTGGATATGCTAGGTGGAGACGATGTGTCGCGTACCAAAATTGACAGTTTTCTATCTGCAGTTCTAATTTTTGGTTAGTGGATGCCCTAGAGGGGAACGATGTGTTGCATACCGAATGTAGTTAGAGGTCAAAGGTCAATAACGGAAAACTTTTTTGTGAATGGATTCAATAGGGGGAAATGAAGTGTTACATACCAAAACAATAGGTCAAGGTCGAAGGTCAAAGGTCACTGTGACCCCAAAATCAGGAAATTATTAAAATAACATTTTTTTTGTGTCAGATACATTAGGGCGACACGATGTGTCACCTACCAAAATGTAGGTCAAAGGTCAAGGTCACTGTGACCCCACAATCGTGGAATTGTTGAAAATCATGATTTTTTTAGTCGATTGAGAAATTATGGGGAGCCATTTTGTCATGTACCAAAATTTAGATCCAGCTCAATAGTCAAAGTCACTGTGACCCCAGAATCAAGGTCACATCAGGAAATCATTAAAAATTACAAATTTTTGTGAGTGGATTCAATAGGGGGAAATGAAGTGTCGCATACCAAAAATTAGGTCAAGCTCAAAGGTCCCAAAATCGTGAAATTGTTAAAAATCATGATTTTTTGTGTCCATTGAGAAATTACAGGGAGACGGTTTGTCATGTACCAAAATTTAGGTCAAGGTCAAAGGTCAAGGTCACTGTGACCCCAAAATCAGGAAATCATTGAAAGTCACATTTTCATATACCTGTCGAAGATGAGGTTGTGTTATGTGATGTTGCGTTCTGTCCATTCATCCATTAACATTTGTTGTCCATGCGATATCTCTAGTTTCAAGGTATGAATTGGTACCAAACTTTGAGTATACCTTACTCGCAAGGCAAGGAGGAGTCATACATTTTGAGATCAATTTGTCAAAGGTCAAGGTCACAGTCCCCCAAAACTGAATCATGTTTGGCTGACTATACATGTATGTGTAAGGTTGCAATATTCAGGGTTCTACATATATATGGCATTTGTCCTGTGAAGTTGTCTCCCATGTTTGAAACAGCAACATTTTAGTTAAACTGTTGTGAAATAAAAACCATACATTTACTAGTTTAACGGGGAGAGGGGTCCTTCATGAACTTCATACCTGTTTATTAACTCAAGAACAAAGGTTTACTTCATCACTTTCTTCTTCCTTGATGAAAAATTCTCTCGTCTGGAATCCATTTGCAGGAAAACTACTATTTTCTTGTGTTTGACTATTGTCGATTTCTATATATGTGATATGTGAGCTCTCGGCTCTTCTTTCAAAGTCAACTAGTTACCAAGAGTTAAGCCCATTTTAGTTTATCATTCAATGTAAGTTGTGATATATGTTACATTCTCAGAAGCACAAAATCATAGACCTTTCTCTGGATTGCTAGCTACCAATTAGAATCAAGGCTATTAAACAACACTGAAATTTGGACCAATGTAATTCCAGATATTCTGGCATATATTGAAGCCCTCTTGGGATGCTCAATTGGCTCGGCTAGATGGAGGTACAGTGCATTTTACCCTTCACCCTGGTCTATGGTCTGCATTGGAAGATGCCGTGGTAGATGTGGATGAAGTGCTTATCAAGCGGTCATCAGACGAGTTGGACTGGTCATTTACCATGGCCACTGTGGAAGCCCACGAAGAAAATCAGAAAGAAACTCCGGCCCAAGATACACCTGTTATAAATAAACGATAGAGCCAGGGTCCATCATCATTTTGTCACCATGAAGCGCTGGGAGAAGGTGTTGGATAACTTATACTACAGTCCCGACAGTCCGGCGGCCTATAGTGCCTTGTCGGCTCTCTATCGAGCGGCCAAACCCCAGGGGATACAACGTGCCCAAGTCCGAGATTGGTTAAGAAAACAAGACACCTATACCTTACATCGAGCTGTCCGTCGCTATTTTCTACGGAACCGGGTCATCGTGGGAGGAATAGATGCCCAGTGGCAAGCGGATTGGTCGATATGAGCGCCTTTGCCAAACACAACGATGGGAATCGATATATCTTGACGTGCATCGATATTCTATCCAAGTATGCGTGGGTGGTACCCATCCGGACGAAAACGGGGGCAAATCTCATAGCGGCTTTCAAAGACATCTTCAAGACCGGGCGCAAACCTTTGTATTTGCAAACCGACGAAGGCACGGAATTCCTCAACAGACCGTTCCAACAGTTTCTGAAAGCCCAGAAGGTGTTTTTCTTCCATACGTACAACGAGACCAAGGCTTCCGTGGTGGAAAGGTTCAACAGGACATTCAAAGGCCGCATGTATAAATATTTCACCTATAAGAATACAAGGCGGTACATCGATGTTCTACCGAAACTGGTGAGGGGGTACAATCGAGCCTATCATCGAAGTATACAGAGAGCCCCCATTACCGTGACCCAACGCAATGAAGCCCAAGTCCGGCGTGTCTTGTACCCCATGCCATCGCAACGAGCACCGAAGGCGATGTTCAAGGTCGAGGACCCTGTACGGATCAGTAAAGTCAAGGGCAAGTTCGAGAAAAGTTACTTGCCCAACTGGAGCGATGAGCACTTCCTGATTAAACGGCGCCTACCCCGACAGCGGCGAGTCTACGAACTGGAAGATCTTCAAGGGGAACCGTTGCTAGGCACGTTTTACGAGACGGAATTACAGCCTGTCGTAAAAACACAGCAAGACTACTACACGGTGGAGCAGATTTTGAAAACGGAACGTCGACGTGGCAAACTGTTTCATTTCGTCAAATGGCAAGGCTGGCCCAGTTCCTTCAATTCCTGGGTCGCTGCCAACCAGGTGAAACGACTATAAAGCCAGACACCACTGCCGTCCTCCTACATTCCACGTCCGACCATGAACACGGTGCAACCGTCTCTGAACACAGCGTCTTCCAAAACGCGCAAAGCGCAAGTAGGCTTTGGGGTGATAGTGCTAACCCTGCTGAGTGTGTTGTACGCAGGTGTGTTTTACGACGTAGCCTATGTCAGTACGTTACTTAACCAACTGAGAACACCAGCCATCAGTGAAACGGGTCTACAGAGAGCACCAGTCGTATCGAGCCCAGTCACCACCACACCCCGTGTACAAGCCACGTCGAGTGTAAGCTCTACACTTACACCAAGTACACCTACTACGTCTCAAGACCCACCGGATTTCATCCCTCACAGTGAACCGACAACGACGACCCACGTTGTACCCATCACCACCATCATCATCCCTGAACGTGAACAGACAACGACGACCGACGTTGTACCCACCACCACTCCAGTTCACTCGTACCAAATTTACAAGAGCGGGTTACCACGACAGCGGATACACCTCGAACCATGGATCCCCGTTGGCAGCATCCCTTCACGTGTCTCATCGCAGGACCGACGGGTTCCGGCAAAACGCACTTCGTCCGGAAGCTCCTCGAACACGCCGACAGCATGATCACTCCACCCATTGCCAGAGTCGTGTGGTGTTACGGAGAATGGCAGGAAGCGTATGCAGCAATGCCCCACATCACGTTCGTGGAAGGCCTACCTAACCTGGCCGATTTGGAACCCGACACCTTGGTGGTTCTGGATGATCTCATGGCGGAGACGGATGCGCGGGTCACCCAACTCTTTACCAAAGGCAGCCACCATCGACGGCTCAGCATCATCTACATTGTGCAGAATCTGTTCAGTAAAAACAAAGAACATCGGAACATCAGCTTAAATGCCCACTACCTGGTGGTCTTCAAAAACCCGAGAGATACCACTCAACTGCTGCACCTGGCGAGACAGATATATCCCGGCCGCACACCGTTTGCGTTGGAAGCCTTTAAAGATGCCACAACCCTCAGCACGGGTATATGCTCTTCGACCTCAAGCAAGCCACCCCCGACCACCTTCGACTACGGACCGGCATCTTTCCCGGAGAGACTCACCACGTGTACTTGCAAAAATAATGTAAACACACCCACAGTGGCGCCCCCAGCTGGGATGTGTGTGTGTGTTTGATGATGGAGATAATAAAAAGAATGAATACCACAGCAGGGTTGATTTTTTGTCTCTGAGGTGGATAAAAAGGGTAGAGTTGTGGGTTCTGGCATTAGTTGTACATGATGTCTGCGCGAGTACGGAAGCACGCTCCCACGCTCGGTGTATTGAAGACGGCCCCACCCGAGTTGGTCCGAACCATTGTACGCGGTGCGGATCCTGACCTTGTACGCTGTCTGTGCGAGATCGGGTACAATCTGTTAAAAGGCAACGTACCACTGACTCCGGCTCAGAAGACCAAGTTGGCCAAGCATAAGACAGGTCTACGAACCCTAGTCCATAAGCGGGTCCCAGAAACACAAAAGAAAAAGGTGTTACAGAAAGGCGGCTTTCTCGGGGCCATCTTAGCACCGTTGGCCGCTTCCGTGTTGGGTCCAGTATTAGGTGGACTCTTCGGCCGACAATGAACCACACGAAAAAAATGGTCCTCGTCGAACCTCGGTTGCTTCAAAACCTCCAATCACCCTACCCTGTGCCACCTACGGTGAAGACCATAAACACCCTCGATGGAGAGATGGAACAGATCCTACAGAGACCGGGGTTAAGCGACAGTGAGAAAGTACAACGGTACAATGAGACGCTTCAACGGTACATGACGTTCATGGACCAATACAAACCCCTGTCTACCCCACCACCACCACCACCACCACCACGTGACACACCGCCAACCTCAGCACCGCCCCAACAGCCGCCATTACCAGGGGTACCACCCACAGCCCCACAGTGGGTCGAAGACGAAGTCCTGAAGAGTGTACCTGCATCGCTCAAGAAACAAGCTGGCCTGGTATTACAACGGATGAAACAGAATCCTAACATGACTTGGAATGATAAAGGCGAACTTCTGGTACAGAATCAGGTGGTCCCCGGCACCCACATGACGGATTTAGTGAATGATCTGATGCGTCAACGCAGATCGCACACCGATCCTCGAGGATGGGAGGTCTTCGCTCAAGGCTTGAAAGACATGCATGTACCACAGGAATTGGTGGGGAACCCCCACCGCTGGGCCTTTATGCAGCGAACCCAGCAATCGCCGAGTCGTGCACCACGACAGATTCCACAACCTTGGGAATCCGAATGGGAACCGGAGTCACCCCCCAAACTCCTCCACCACCACAACGGGCACCTTCTTTTCAGACCTTTAAAAAACCACCCTTGATCAGGACACCGCACATCTCCAGAGCCGTGACACGTAGCAAGTCAACGCGACGAACACGACGCCGGACACAACCACCCAAGGTCTGGAACACCTATTAAACCCAACAGCAGCAGCAGGACAGCTCAGTCGCCATGTTTTACCTCACCCTACCCAGTAACAGTTCGCTGGATGTGTTTCCTGACAACACCGTGGCCAAGTATGTGACCCAATTACCACAACCGTTGCATTTACCTGGCCGGTGGGAATGTGGACTGGTGGATATTCAGTACCCTTACTCGTGGTACAACGTGCGAGCCAATGAAGTGTGGTACGAGGTGACCTACGAAGGAAAAGACATCCGCCTCACTCTCCCTGAAGGCCAATACGATACTCCCAAGGAATTCATGGGTGGGCTGTCAAGACTGTTGCATTATAAGGCTCTACGGGAGGTCACAAATACTTCAAAACCCATCAAAGCCTATCCCTTCAAGAATCACGTGAACTTCGATTACAACGCACACAACGACAAGGCAGAGCTTATCGTCACCGCCAACGCGAGTGTCGTACTGAGTCCCATCCTACAGCAAATGCTGGGCTTCGATCTACGGAAGTTCGCTGGTCCCACCGCCCACCAAGGCGAGATCCCGATGGATATGAAGTCGGGTATGTACGGACTCTACGTCTACTCGGACGTGGTGGACAACCACATCGTGGGTGATATCAACACACCTCTGTTACGGGTGGTGCCCATTAAAAAGTTGTATGGAGATCAAGTCACCCACAGTTTCACCCACATGCTCTTCCTGCCTGTACGACAAACCCACATCAACACGATCACGGTGGATATAAGAGATGACACGGGACGACCGGTGGCATTCGAACGCGGGAAAGTGGTGGTGACACTTCATTTTCGACAAGCACGTGCTCCCCACTTTGCATAATGAAGGTGCCTTACGAGTGCGATGCACGCAGCTATATGGACTATTATGCCCAACAGGCCGGGGGTGGCTTTCCGGTTTTTAGTGGTGCACGCATGCAACGTGGACATGGACTGGGGAACATACTCGGCAGCATCGTCAAAACGTTCCTGCCCTTGGTGACGCGTGGGGTGAAAGCAATCGGCAAACAAGCGGTACGCAGTGGACTGCAAGTGGCCGGTGATGTGATGGGAGGTACAGCACCCAAAGAAGCCTTGAAACGGCGGGCCAAAGAAGCGGGAGGCGTCTTGGTGGCCAAAGCACAACGCACCGTAGGGAATAAAAGAGCTGCCCACCGAGACCACGCACCAGTCGACGACCGACCCAGCGACGACGCACATCGAAGAAGACCCGGGATATCTTTTCTTAAAACATGTCCTTGATCCACGCTGAGTCCTGCCCCTCCACCAACAGTGAATTTGATTTGTGGACCGTGCCGCCCACACAGACCAGTGCCGAACAAGGATTATGGGTGGAGCATCTCCCGCTCTCCAGCATCAACGCAACAGGACCCATCGAGTTCACCATCAGTAATGCGGATACGACCTATGTGGATTTAGCCCATACCTACTTGTATGTGAAAGCCAAGATCACCAATGGAGATGGCACCAGAATCACCGACCAAGCAACGGTGGGGCCGACGAATCTCTGGCTGCACTCGATGTTTCAACAGGTGGATATATTTCTCAGCGGCAAACTCATCAGTGACTCGACCAACACGTACCCCTATCGAGCCTACATCGAGACGCTGTTGTCGCATGGGCGAGAGGCTAAAATCTCAACTGACAGCCGCTTTATTCTACCAGGACAAAGCCGAGCACATGGGCGCAGAGAACGACAATACGGGATATAGCCAACGAAAGGCTTTGACCGCGAACGGCGTCTCGGTGGATATGATCGGTCGACTGCACGCAGACATGTTCATGCAAGACCGATACCTCTTGAACAAGGTTCCCATCAAAATCCGACTGATACGGGCGCCTCCGACCTTCGCCTTGATGGCCACTAACGTAGAGGCGCATGTAGCTGACTACAAGATTGTCATCGAAGACGCAGTCCTGTATGTCCGAAAAGTGAAACCGAATCCAGCCGTTCAATTGGGACACATGAAAGCCTTGGAAACAAAACCAGCCCAGTACCCTACCCGACGTGTACAAACCAAAGTGTTCTCTGTGTCTGCTGGAAATATGAGCGCCAACAAAGAAAACCTGTTCCTGGGGGAACTACCCAAGCGATTGATCCTGGCCTGTGTGGAAAATACCAGTTTCAGTGGAGCCTACCCAGAGAATCCGTTTGACTTGAAACATTTCGGCATCAATTTTGTGGCCCTGCATGTGGATGGACAACAGGCGCCAGCCACGGCCTTAACCCCGAACTTTGGGCGCGCGAATTTCATTCGAGCCTATCAGAGCCTGTTTACAGCCACCGGTCAAATCAACCAGGACGAAGGGAATTTCATCAGTCGGGCGGACTACGGGAACGGATACACGTTGTTCTGTTTCGATCTGACCCCCACCTTAGAGAACGACCATCAGCTGGCCCTGGCCAAGCAAGGCAATTTACGGTTCGAAATTCACTTTCAACGGGCCCTCCAGAGCACCGTCAATGTGATCTGCTACGCCGAGTTTGACAACATCATTCAAGTGGACAAGGCGCGCAACGTGCTGTGTGACTTCTCCACCTAACATGGATACAGAGCAGATAACCACCGTGCTGGAGAATGACCCAGAGACACGTAGGGTCTTTCAAGGGGTGCTCGCCCGAGATGTGTTTCCATTAGACCGTATGTATCCTGCTGCTTACGTTCTCAACACGGACCCGATGGATCGACCCGGTGAACACTGGGTGGCCGTGTACTTGACAGAACAGCAGGGCGAATACTTTGACCCGTACGGCCTGCCACCCCCTTCCATCCTGATACCTAACAGGACTTCATGGATCAAGGCGAGAGACGTGGTGTTGAACACCCAGTCAAACGTTGCAAAGCCTGACCAGTAGCGTGTGCGGACAATATTGCTTGTTTTACTCCTGTGTACCATCGATGCCGGGGAAGACCCTTATCTACCATCGTACAGATGTTTGACGCAGTACCCCAAGGCCGAGGACCGAGATGTACTCAAGTTCATGACTGGGCCGCCCATCATTTCAATGTACAAGTCCCGTTCTGGGCTTGAATTCTTTCAATGTACATACGCTCCGCTGTTCTGGGTTTAAGTTTAAAAGCCCCCTGTTCTGGGCTTCAGTTCTTTCAATGTACAAGCCCCTTGTTCTGGGCTTCAGTTTTCACGTGGTTGTTCTCACGTTGTTGTTGTTCACTGAATAAAAAAAAATGAGATCTCACCAAAAAACCCTGTCTTGTGTGTTTTATTCCTAATGCATCAATGCCCAATGTGGAGATTCAGTCAAACTGAAATCAGTGGTGTAGGATGGGGCCAAAATGTAACCCATCAAGGTTAGAATGCAAGCGCACTATAGTAAAAATAGAGAGCCAATGAAATCAGCCCACAGACCAAGTACGTGTTTTTGGTCTAGGTTTGGAGCGGGCATTTCATTGAGGTACGTGTATACGGTGAGTGAAGAGACTCGTCCAACACGTATAGATGAAGTTGATGACTATAAGTTCTATGTTGTCGATTTAACCTCTCCCTACATTGACGCGCGCGCGCGCTGCGCCCGGAGAACCCGCGTTCGCGCGCGCGCGCTCGCGCTGGGGGGCCGCGCCGGGAAACATCCCGGAGGGTTGAACATACGGACGTCTAAGAGGAAACATTAGAAACTCTTCTATGTTTGGAGGTAGTTTTAGTGAAAAACCCGGAAGTGACGTCACAACCCCACCACGTGACCTGCGCAGCAGAATGGAAACGACACCCTAGTGTAACTCCCTCACCTAGGCTTCACATGGATACCTCACTCGATCCCATCGACCCACTAGGGGCCCACCTACACCCCAACACGTCTATTTCTATACTACGGCCAGACTGCGCATGCGCAGAATGCCGATAGTTCAACCCCACACCCAGCCCATCAGATGCCCCTTCACGAATGCTTCACTTTGATACCTCACTCGACCCCATTGGACCATTCGTGGCTCCCCTAGCTCCAAAACGTCTAGCGGGACCCATACAGGGTCCAGTTTTCGACACTAGGTGACCACATCCCGACAAAATGGCCAGTTTTCGACACCGGATGTGCCGCCATCTTGAACATACGTGAGAACATGTCAGTACATGCCTTGATCACGTGATCGCCAGATGACCTTGAGACCCCTTAAATTTTACCCGGGGGAACAAATATCAGCCGCCATCTTAAACCAATTTCACCCACCACCACCACATGCCGCCATCTTAAACCCACCACCCACCACCACCACAGCCGCCATCTTAAACCCCCCACCCACCACCACCCCAGCCGCCATCTTAAACCCACCACCCACCACCACCACAGCCGCCATCTTAAACCCACCACCCACCACCACCACAGCCGCCATCTTAAACCCACCACCCACCACCACCACAGCCGCCATCTTAAATCCACCACCCACCACCACCACAGCCGCCATCTTAAACCCACCACCCACCACCACCACAGCCGCCATCTTAAACCCACCACCCACCACCACCACAGCCGCCATCTTAAACCCACCACCCACCACCACCACATCACCCCATGTGACACAATACTCGCTTCTGATTGGCTGTCGCGTGATGTCACAGAGGTCATATGCAAATTTCTGAGGTCAATAGACCTCCAAATATCACAGCCGCCATCTTAAACCCACCACCCACCACCACCACAGCCGCCATCTTAAACCCACCACCCACCACCACCACAGCCGCCATCTTAAACCCACTACCCACCACCACCACAGCCGCCATCTTAAACCCACCACCCACCACCACCACAGCCGCCATCTTAAACCCACCACCCACCACCACCACAGCCGCCATCTTAAACCCACCACCCACCACCACCACAGCCGCCATCTTAAACCCACCACCCACCACCACCACATCACCCCATGTGACACAATACTCGCTTCTGATTGGCTGTCGCGTGATGTCACAGAGGTCATATGCAAATTTCTGAGGTCAATAGACCCCCAAATACGCTTTGTATACTACTGTGCACCTATTCGCTGTATTTCAAGTGTTATTGTTTGGCTGGAAGTGTCACAGGATATAGCTCTGGCCTTGGACCCCACGCACGCTGAAATGGGCTTGTTATCGAACACTTGACAGTGGTCGGGTTTCACACCAATTACTGCCCAATGAGAGCACCCGTAAGTAAGCATGACAAAGCATACTTTTTGGCATTGCCATTGGCAGTTTCTGTAAGAAACGTGCTTCGCAGTCTGTTCAAGTGTGAACAGTCTGTTCAATTCATATCAACATGAAAACGTGTTAGCCATATATAGTGGTCACAGCATTTGGAATAAAAATTCACCTTTTATTAGGTTTAAGTAGGATGTGCAGTTCCTTAGTATTTGCCATTCTCAAAGCGAATGATTTCAAGCATTTGTAAACTAAACAAGTGAGAAATGACATAGTAGTCAAAACCTGCGGCAGTGGCAATAATACGGTGAAAGGCATATCAGCGGAGGTAGTGGTAATTGTAGAAATAAAGCGCCATCTGGCAGTGTTTTCATGCTAAGGCAAGTAATTTTTAAATTCTAACCCACAATTGTAGGAATTGCGTAATTGAACTGATACTATATATATATATTCACTTTCCCCGTTCAGAATCCCACGATTCTGACTAGTCCGTGCCGTCTATATTGAATTGACAGACGAAGTCACAATGCTCACTTTGGCAATGTCTTGGTACAAGTATTGTGTATACCAAGTTTCAAAACATTCGGTTCACCCGTTGATTTTTGCAAATAAAAAGGCTTTCAACTATATGAAAATCCAAATAAATTTCAAGGATTTAGTCATAGCGCGAAAATCTACGCTCTTCAGTCTCCCTTTTCGCTTACTTTGCCGAACAAAATGGAAAATTTATATTCCTTCAAAGTTAATTTTCAATGAATTTAGTATCAGGTCTATCACTTTGATCTTTGAAACTATGGAATGGGGTTGAAAGATTTATCGAACTGTCCACGAGGCATAATGACACTTTTCACTTTTCAAATTGAGGCATGTGACAGTCTTGATATTCGATTGGGATAATTAATTAAGTTTCTGCATTTACGTGTGTTATAATCTGCAAAATAAATGCCTTGACACTCTTTTCCATGCAGTAAATCAATACCAAGACATGCATGGTTTGCGCCTTCTATGTAAATGATTAACTATTTCATTCTTAAGAAATATCATCTCATCTGACATGTTAGGCCAAGCCTTGTCGAAGGTTGCTAATTTTATTAATTTCTTTTTTTAAAAATCAAATTCTGTAAATAAGAAACATTTCTAGTCAGTGTCTATGGATATCTTCTCTCATACTCAATTCGCGAATATGTTTGTCACTAAGTCATTCCGAATGTGATTTAAGTCCGAAATTTCAGGGCTAGTTCACTAAACAAGGTTTGTGTGTAAGAGAATGATGTCGAATTCTCGTTATTATCTTTTGGTATATCAAATTATTGCATTCACGAAAACGACTGCCAAGTTAAAGTCAATATGAAAGGTATCTAAGCATGAAAATCAAAGTCAAAAAACCCTTCAGGAAATCAAGGCTCTAGCTTTTGACAACGAGGTCAAATAGATCGCTTTTTATGGTCAGTATATGCTAATAAATGACGGCCTTCCATTCGTAAAACTGATTGACAAAGTAACGTAAATTGTGAAGTATAGAACGAGTAAATTCTAGCAGAAACGGGCTCTGACTTGAGAGAATGATGGCAAATGCGATATGTTTCTGCCCATTGTCTGCTGATACACATAAGTATTGAATTTACGGGAGTGATTAATGCTAATCTAAAGGGAGTCTGAGTGCCGACGAGGACGGGAACATCAATACCAGCGAAGCAAGGCCCTGGCTTGCGAGAATGAGGATAGAGAGGCTGTGTTCCGAAAGAGGATCATTCAAAATAGCTATGTGCCAAATTTCATACTTGAAACCGAAAGTGCACAATATAACTGCACAACTATGATGTATTGTTAGCGCACAGGGTTGTCTAACTCATCAAATAGTCATTTCTGTATTATAAAACCAGTTGCGGATCAAGTCAGTTTTGAGTATTATCAATGAGTCGATATAGCTGAGATAGTAAGTTCAACTCCAGGGATTGGAGGGGCATTGTTTCGATTCCCACAGAGGGTTAAATTATTCTTCCTTTCAAAACATATATCCATATATGCTAATTGCTTTGGGGGTAAAGTTAAACATCGTACCGAATTGTCATTTCTTTAAGTAGCATCTTTATTCGGCGAAAGTTGGTGAGTTGTTGCCCTTACTTCAAAACGTAATTGTTGCGTTTGTTTTTATGGTGCATGATCTATAATTTGATATCAAGTATTATTCAATGTTAATCACAATGACAATGCGTTTCTTGTCTACATCTTCACCAACTTGTGAATTATCAAGATTGGGTAGATAAAATGATTACTAGAAGTAGTGAACTTATTTTTCTACTTGCTAAGACAGTCGCCTATGACCGTATGCAAATTAGCTGAACCACTGACAAGGTTGCGGCTCATCTTCCTTGGTATATAAGCAATTCGAGGATCTTAAAGCGTATATACATATACATACTGTTCAGTGAAAATGGTGATATCTGAAAACAATGACTGATGCGTCGAGCGACCGATTTTGAGCGACTGAAGTGTGGTGTGTGATGACGTAAAAGAATTGAAGTCGGAACGGAAATCAACGAAGCAATAATTCATTCCACCGAATATAGTTGCAAATGAATTCAAGCGTGTCTGAATACAGGGTTGTCATTTCCGGCGGCGCTGGATATCTGAATTCAGTAAACATGGGAGCGGCCATCTTGATATTGGACGAGTAACAGGTGTTTTCTCGAGCCATACTTCACAGACGTGTCGTGGAGTGATCCAACTAGTTTCATATCGTAAAACGACAGGATTGTATCACCCGTTCGTGGTTAACACATTAATATTAATTATGTTATAATGAATTCACCGAATAAATGTTCTTTAGTACTATTTTATTATGGCTGAGAGACCAAATCGATTACCATACATGATCAAGTTATTCACCTGTACGTCTGCAGCAAAGTGTTTGAGATTGAACTGCGAGTTACTAAAAACTCGAAACAGTAAAACACGCGGATCGGATTGATGTGTAGAGAAAGTCGATCTAGGCTTAATTTACAATGACACACATAAATCCAGAAATAGTGGCTTGATGATGGGTCCCATATAATGCCACAGCGCGAACTCTAACATCAGGCTATATGAAGTGACTTAAAACGTCAACCAGAGAACATCACTTTCAAAGTCCTAGTTGGACATGCGGTTCATGTGCACATTTTGCCAGCAAGCACTTAACTTTCGGCTAACCCCACACTTTCCAGATGGGTCCTTTCGCGAAACCTTTAATGAAAACAAACAAATTGACGTTTGTTTTAACCATAATGGTGCATTGTGACCTGTATTCA
>JAVTVY010036708.1:0-16513 GCA_036873755.1 Hanleya hanleyi | reverse complement strand
TGTTACTAAGAACAAACGATTGATTTACGAATATGAGCGAAAAATGATCGAAATAGGGACACTGGAAAACATCATGATATTATCTTTATAAGTTTCGGGAGTTTCAAGATTTCTGGAAACTGTACTCGATGTCGGTTGTTATAGTACAAGTGAAATGAGCAAAGTTAGTCTGAAAGTGAATGTCCGGAGGATCATTCGTCTTCGTTTTGTAGTATTTTTTTTTGCACGTCATCATTGGTTACTAGAAGCGAAGACAAATCTCTTCGACACTTTGTCATGAGCTATGAAACATACTTAAAATTTTATAATTAGGAACGAATGCTGTTTACTAGGCTAGTTTGAGATATCTCCTATAAGATACCATGCTTGAAAATAGTAAAATGGTACAAAACTTAATAATGAAGGGATCCGGCCCATGCAGTAATGTTGAAACTTTGAAAGTGTCTGAATCCTGATTATCTACTTTGGATCGAAACACGCAGTAGTCTACAGTTGTCGAGTTGTGACGTTGTGTCACAAGAGTGAAGTCCCTTTGTGTAGACGATCGGTCGGCAGACGAAACGGTGGGGCAGTTCACTTGCAACGGCATGGACTAAAGTAAACTGATTTAAAATTTGAAGAAATACATTTTAATTCGGAATCATTTGAACTCCTTGATATAGAAGGTGAAAGTATGGATATTCTCTATAGTCAATATATAGAATATGCTCCAATGTTTGATCGGCTGACTCTTGTGCTGCAACGTCTCAACTCGGGAAAACCGTATTAATTCGAAGCCTCACTTGATTTTCGAATCGGACCAAAAAAAGTATCTTGCAAAACTGGACCACAGAGGAACCTGTGAACCAAATTTGAGAAAGATCCATGCAGTACTTCCTAAGAAATCACGATAACAAAGTTTCATGGGGAAATCCAAGATGGCTACCTGGTGCCCATATTGGATTTTCTAATCGGACCGGAAAAAGTATCTTGCACAACTAGACACCAAGGGGAACATGTGTACCAAATTTGAGAAAGATCCATGCAGTATTTCCTGAGAAATCGCAATAATGTTTCATGGAGAAATCCAAGATGGCCGCCTGATGGCCATATTGGAAGTTGGAATGGGCCCAGAAAAGGTATCTTGTACAACTAGACCCCAAGGGGAAACTGTGTACCAAATTTGAGAAAGATCCATGCAGTAGTTCCTGAGAAATCGCGATAATAAGAATTGTTTTACGGATGGACTGACGACGCCCTGACTGACGACGGACGGACGACGGACTGACGGACGACGGACCAGGACGAAAATCCATACATACATCCATACATATTGAGGCTAAAAATGAATTTATGGTTCGTCAAAATGTTCTCCCTGGCCTTATTTGGTGTTTTTGAGGCATTTATAGAGAACATTTTCTCTTGTCACAAAAATATGACACTTTAATCAAACTTGGTACTTTCAAATGATCAAACTTCTTGATATCTTGTTCGACATTATGATTTTGGTTCGAGGTCTACATATTTTTCAAAAAAATGAAATTTATAGTTCATCGAAATGTGCTCCTATTTATACGGAGGATTTTCTCTTGTAACAAAAATATGACTACATTTTGATGAACTATAAATTTCATTTTTATGCAACTGACCATCATAATCTTTCCCAGGTTGATCAACACTTTGAACTGGCGACGTGACTGTATTTAAACATTTGTACAACTCCTTCATTCCATAATAAAGAAAACCTGGATCGTTAATTCGACTGAAGCGACAAATTTCTCCTTCCCTTCAAAATGTCGCCAGAAATTAATTGGAGATTATTGCTTTGGTCGACGAAAAGCCTTATTTTAATATATTTGAGAAAAAACGTTACATTGAATGTCAAAATGCTCTGAATGCTCTCATTGTGTAAATTCCTGTATCGCAATGGCTCGTCTTCAAAACAGCGGACGCGTTTTTTACCATACTACATTCATATACACAGCTAACAGTAATGTCCTGTCCACATCTAGATCTAATTCAATATAGTTTGACCATTCCTCCGACGAAACTGTTCACATGAACATAGTATGTCAAGAATGGTTCGAGAGAATATAGAGCACTATCAGGTTTCGGGTTTTCGTTTCAAAAAAGAAGATAAGATAGACTGCATTTCATATTTAGAATAAACGTATATGTCCCTATTGTACAGGTAACCTCGCAGCTTCGCATCTTCGCATCGTAACTTAGCATCTTCGCCTTTTAGATTTCATATTCTACTGCCGAACCCACGATGGCCCTTCTCGGCCATCATAGAATGTTGAATAATGGCGTCCAACTCAGCCTCGTTTTTTAACGAACATGCGCAATGACTTTTCATCGCATAGCTCCATCGCATAGCTCCATCGCATAGCCCCATCGCATAGCTCCATCGCATAGCCTCATCGCATAGCTCCATCGCATAGCCCCATCGCATAGCTCCATCGCATACAGCCGCCCATCGGCCCACTCGGCATCTCATCGCACGCCCATCGCATAGCTCCACCTGGCCCTTACCGCATAGCTCCATCGCTCCATCGCATAGCTCAATCGCGCATCGCATAGCTCCATCGCATAGCCTCATCGCGCATCGCATAGCGCGACTTTTTATCGCATAGCTCCATCGCATAGTTCCATCGCGCATCGCATAGCTCCATCGCATAGCCTCATCGCGCATCGCATAGCGCAACTTTTTATCGCATATAGCTCCATCGCTCCATCGCATAGCTCCATCGCGCATCGCATAGCTCCATCGTTCCATCGCATAGCTCCATCTCTCCATCGCGTTAAATTAGAAATGAAAGACGCGATGGCCCCTCTCGGCCATCATACATTTATGTTTTATATGTTTTATTTTAATATCTAGCGCTGCAAAAGATCTTAAATTAACGAAGAAATGTACCGTGAAATTTAAATAGAAAATTGAGTTGATGGGCCGCGAAATTCGTATGGGAAGCGGCCCTTAAACTACAATTTCAATCAAGTAATTTGACCAACACAAGATACAGTACGCAATTTCAAGTTGTGGGAGGAGCACAGGGAGGGATCCATAATATGGAAGCCGATAGCAGCCACTCGCGTTCTCGCTATCCCGCCCTGTAGATTTGGCCAGGCGAAATGGCGAAAATACGAGAATTAGGGGCGCGAATGGCCGATAGCGGCCATCAAAAAGGTCGCGGCACGATAACACGAGAACACGCGAACGATGCCATTAGCGAGTCGCGACCTACCATTCGCGTGTTCTCGTCTTCTCGCATACTCGCCTCAGGATAGGTCGTGGCACGCGAACACGCGAACGCGCGAATGGCCGATAGCGGCCATCAAAAAGGTCGCGGTACGATAACACGAAAACACGCGAATGATGCCATTAGCGAGTCGCGACCTACCATTCGCGTGTTCTCGTCTTCTCGCATACTCGCCTCGGGATAGGTCGCGGCACGCAAACACGCGAACGCGCGAATGGCCGATAGCGGCCATCAAGAAGGTCGCGGCACAATAATATAAATCTGAATATAATTTAATACGAAACGAAATTTAGTATTTTTCCGTTTTACAAAATGAAATCCGATGATACAGTCAGGCGACAGACAAAGGAACAGTACTTCATTCAGAAGTTCAAATGTGAATTAAACTGTTAATAATACCTTTATTGATATATGAACTGTGGAATTGAACAATTAATTATTTCTTTTATGCATGTATCGACTGAAAAAGGAGATGTCAGGCCTACCGAAATTTAAAAAAACATGTAACCTGTTATATTTTGAAACTCCCAAAACTCTCAGATAATAAATATTCTTCTCGAAATTTGGTTTGAAAACATCAGCAAGCATATAAAAATGAACGAATATCAATAAAGAGATGGAAACTACATGGTCTTTGCTCTGTCTTGTTCTACTCTTGTTTATGTCAGCTCGCGCGTCGCCTCCAAAAATACGCATGAACACCCTTTTCCCCAAACATATCAGCAGAACGATCTCCCTTGATCAAACGGAGATCTGCAACCTTCCATTTGTCTGCAATGTGATGTTGAGAGTCAGAAAAGGCCGTTAGCTGTTCACATAGTGTTCACAGATAGAAAAGGTTGACAACTATCACCCCGAGAAAGTGATGAGTTTGGGCCATCACTCTTTTTTACGATCACTTTTAAAAACGATATACATCACATCTGAAGAGTGATGAGCAATGAGTGTAAATTTAGCTCATCACCTTTTAAAGATGATGAGGCAAAATCATCACCCTTAAAAGATGATGACCATCATAACTCTTCATTGATGATCAGAACTGGCCATCACCTTTTTTCTGGCTGTATTGGAGAATGAATGTTTCTGGTTCGAGACGTGGCACTGTGTCTCAACCTATTGAGCTACAGCTGTCCTAAAACGGGACATTCCTGAAATAAATAACAATACGCAAAATAGGGTCTGAAAGCCAGAAACACGTTTGGCCAAAGTGTAAGTGAAGCAAACCATTATAAATGCCTCTTGATCTAGATGTCATTGTACCACGCCTCTGAGGGCCAACTTGGATACGGCACAAGCTGGGCCCGTAATCGTCCTAACCAATTGAAATTGTCAGTCCTAAACTAGGTCAAAAAGCAGGTGCCAATATGGGGCTATGTTGGGGCACAAACTGCGGTCGGGAGATATGTATGCGAATTAAATTCGAAATAAAAAATAAAATGTAGAGTTTTGAGCGACTCGCTAATGGCATCGTTCACGTGTTCTCGTGTTATCGTGCCGCGACCTTTTTGATGGCCGCTATCGGCCATTCGCGCCCCTAATTCTAGTATTTTCGCCATAAAGCCTGGCCAAATCTACAGGGCGAGATAGCGAGAACGCGAGTGGCCGCTATCGGCTTCCATAGATCCAGGACTGCATTGCAGCTTCGTCGAGGCGTTGGTGAATTGAACGGACCAACCAGCTATATAGCGAATTCACAAGACTACTGACGTTTTCTTCTTTGCGGACTCAAAATTTTTGCAAACATGTAATTAATACGAACGTGTGGGAAAGGGGCTAGCTAATTATAAACATATACGGACCATATACACGTGTCTTCCAGTTGTGCTCTTTATAAGTGCTATTTTTTTGTACATTTTTATCAAAATACCTTGCCATCGAAATAAAACATATATTCAATATAATTTTACCTTAGTGTCATTTTCTGAACATGGGAATATTTGACCATATTCGCTGATAAAATTTGATTTTTATTTGGGGGCGAATTGACTCAAGGTTGGGGACGAGTTGACTCAAAGTTGGGGACGACTTGACTGAAGTTGGGGACGAGTTGGTTGGGGACGAGTTGGTTGGGGACGAGTTGGTTTGTGGACGAAGTGACCTGTATTCCTCCATATACCGGTACTCAGCAAAGGGGACCGCGTGGACGAAGTGACCTGTATTCGTCCATATACCGGTACTTAGCAAAGGGGGCCGCGAATGTAACGTGTGGTAAAATACATGCAGCTAAATCACATTGTAACTGAAGATAACAGGCCTCCCTTTTCCTTGAGACAAAGTAAAACTACTTGTTCTTTGTGTTTCGGTCAGTTATGGTTCATCTTGTTAGATGGTCATTGTTAGACAGATATCTATGCTTTTCTTTAATTGCATTATTTGTTGTGAATATAAATATACAGATCTACAGATGTACAGATGTACAGAAAAGGTAGCATAAATACATCAGATTATGTGTATCGGACTAGATCGTTCGAAAATAATTTAATCATGCAGTCAAAATATTTACTTGCATTTATTATGATGTTTGGGAATTTTGATGACGTAGCAGAAATCTACGGTGGCCCATATATAACATACCGTACTGATGTTGCATATGTACACTATTGAAAATTATTGTATTCGTTCTGTATTGAATTCATTTATTTACGGAGTCAGATAAAATGATAACAGAAAACATGTTATTGAGTGTAACCATGGTAACGAACCATTTTTATTTCATTTCACATAACTTCATATTGATAACTAAATATCGCATGACGTCACCGCTCCAGCTACATGTATATCATGTTGTTGCCAACCGGCTGTGTGTTCGCGGTGGTCGCAAATAAATTGCTGTTTTGTCTATTTCCAGATACCCTGTGTTGTCAAATCTTTGAACTCGCAACCCCCAGCCCAAGACTGGGTAACACGAACTCTGCCTCAAACTGCCAAATAACTAAAAAAGTGCGATTTTTATAGTTTATAGTAGGATTTTGTAGTACAGATCCATATTTCTTTGAGTAGCATTATTCGGCCGATCCACTAAAGAGCACTCAGTCTCTATGAACCAGTCTCTATCACCTCGGGAGAGACTGAACGCTCCATGCCCGACGTCACCGTGACAATCCAACAATTGGATTTTTCTCACAATTACAGTCAGTTCACCTCCCTGCGTAATATCACCGCGATCTGTCTTCGTCTGTTCCACACTATTGTCCCACACCACAGTAGGGTATTGCCAAACCTGACATCTCGGTCAAAATAAGGCCTCGCAAAGACGACGTGGATGTCCAAAAGAATGGCACTTGAACTATTTCATTGTACGACCAGGAACAACAATCAGAACTTTGCACTTGTCGTGTGTCGCCTGATACGGCAAAGTGTTCAGCTGATCCGTATTTGCCAACAAAAACACTTTTTGTATGTCTCCCTTAAACTCGAATAAGAATGCTCTAACTCGCTCCATCAACAACACACACTTTACCCAAATCACTAAAAAGATCCACAACAGCTTCATCGTCAACGATTGGGTGGGCACAAGTTCCTGTTACTTCAATGCATTTTGCTGAGAAGCAACAGGAACTTGATACTTAGTAATGTGATGTCTAGCACTGTAATATCACTTGTCTTTATTGCACCATGTAAGCGTCCGGTCTGTGTCTTGTGTGCTGTCCTCGGTGTTTTATAGGGTGGATGGAGGGTGTCTGGTTCCATGCTGCTTCAAAGATTTCTTCTTTGAAATAGCAGGAACGCAACTTGGCTGGGTGGTGCTTGGTTGGTTCGTCGCGATATAGCAGAAATATTGTTGAAAGCTACGTTAAATTCTATTCACTCACTCACTCACTCATCGTCAACGGGAGAGGCTATCCACTGGACCTCAACTGTAACTCGACAGGCAGCGAATTACCGTGAACTCGTCAGTAGTTAAAACATCAAACGTACAACACGGTCAGTAGTAGAGAGAAGACGGATCCTACCTCATTTTCCAGGGAGGTAACTCTTGGTTTCCCTTTTTCCGCCAGGGGGCGCCACCAGTCCCGTATGACGTCACTTCCGGTCTGGGTGAATGGAGCGTGACCTGTGACCATGCCGTATGACGTCACTTCCGGTCTGGGTGAATGGCACGTGACCTGTGAACATGATAGGATATGTACTGACCTGTCTGTAGGTTTTTTCCACAATGTCGCTCACCTCCGTGTCTTTTCGGTGAGGTCCGTGGGAACATGTACTGACCTGTCTGTGGGGTTTTTCCCATCGCTGTCGTCTGCTTGGGGTTGTCACGTGCCGGACACCTGGCTCCCCGAATTGCAACATTGTTGCACGTTCGCTACAATGTTGCATTTCCCGCCAGAATTTCGCTGTCGTCTGCTTGGGGTTGTCACGTGCCGAACACCTGGCTCCCCGAATTGCAACATTGTTGCACGCTCGCTACAATGTTGCGAAGATGTCACGGAGATCACCGAAGAGACACGGAGGTGCCCGAAGAGACACGGAGATCCCCGAAGGGGGCGAGAGGGGTCCCTAGTGTACCGATGGGGTCGTATGAGGTATCAATGTGAGGCATTCGTGAAGGGGCATCCGATGGGGTGGGTATGGGGTTGAAATATCGTCATTCTGCGCATGCGCGGTAGACCAAGGGTATGGAAATAGACGTTTTGGGGTCTAGGGGAGCCCCTAGTGGTCCGATGGAGCCCAGTGAGGTATCAATGTGAAGCCTATGTGAGGCGGCATCCGATGGGCTGGGTGTGGGGTTGGAATATGGTTATTCTGCGCAAGCGCGGTAGACCAAGGGTATGGAAATAGCCGTTTTGGGATCTAGGGGAGCCACTAATGGACCGATGGGGTCGAGTGCGGTATCAATGTGAAGCCTATGTGAGGGGGCATGCCACTGGGTGGATGTGGGGTCGGAATATCGTCATTCTGCGCATGCGCAATAGAGAAAGGGTATGAAAATAGTCGTTTTGGGATGTAGGTGAGCCCCTAATGAGACGATGGAGTTGAGTGAGGTATCAATGTGAAGCCTATGTGAGGGGGCATCCGATTGGACTAGGGTCTCGGCCGTTGTCCACATTCTGCGCATGCGCAGACAGGGAATTCTGGGAAAAGGGTGTGGAAATAGACGTTTTAGGGTTTAGGCGAGCCCCTAATGATCCTATGGTGTCGTATGAGGTCTTATTTTGAAGCTGTCGTGAGGGAGCATCCGCCTGGGCTAGCGTGTCGTTCGTTGTCAATAGTCTGCGCATGCGCAGTCTGGCCGTAGTATAGAAATAGACGTGTTGGGGTTTAGGTAGGCCCCTAATGGTCTGATGGGATCGAGTGAGGTATCAATGTAAAGCAGTCGTGAGGGAGTATCTGACGGGGTGGGTGTGACGTGGAACTGACGTCATTCTGCGCATGCGCAGTAGAGAAAGTGTATGGAAATAGACATTTATGGCGCCGACATGGGTCACTATGGGTCCGATGGAGTCGTATGAGGTCTTATGTTGAAGCTCTTGTGAAGCAGCATCCGCAGCACTCAGGGTTCGTCCGTGTTCAAGGGTCTGCGCATGCGCAGTTTGGTCGTAGTATAGAAAGCAGGCCTGTTGGGGGATGCGTGGGGTGTGTTTGACCCACCACTAGGGGTCCATGGTTGGGGTTGGGTGGTGGTGTGGGCTCTGCGCACAGACATCACTTCCGGGTTTCACTAAAACTACCTTCGAACACAGAAGAGTTCCAATGTTCCCCTTAGACGTAGGGTCCGGATGTTCAACATCCGGGGGTTTTTCCGGCCCCGCCCCGGCCGCAGCGCGCGCGCGTCATCACCGTCAGGGCGCGGATGAATGTCGGGTCAAAAGGTCAAAGGTCACATCCAGGTCAAAATGTCTCCCTTTCGGCAAGGTTCGGCAACAATGTTGCGGCATCGACATACAGAGCTTGAACCCAAAAAGGGGATTGTAAATTAACCTGCGAAGGATGGGCAGGTCCATTTGGACCAATCAGCGGTCGAGAAAAAGAGACAATGAGCGATCGATAAAAGAACCAATGGACGGGTACTACAATTTCGCTCACGTCTGCGCCTACATCCGGGTACTGGGATGCTTTCGCCTACGTCCGCGCCTACATCCGGGTACTTCTATGTAGCTGTATAAAAGTGGGAATGTTTAGGTCAATGCTGCATTCATTGGCCTGCTTGACCTGACCAGCCTGAGCCTGCCTCACAAGCCTGAGCCTGCCTCACCGGAGCTATACCATGAGACGCGGAGAAGATTTTCCAGGGGATCCTCCGGCGCTGTAATCTTTGTTGTTGTTGTTGCTCTCTTTTTTGGACTAACCCATCAGAATAGTACGTATCACGGACTACACCCGTAGAGCTACGTCTAGGCGCGCATGCGTGACATGGTCTAAAAAACACGTCTCTCTGGATTCTAAACATCCATTCCTACGGTTTCAGAGCCATGACGGACACCCGTCCCTATGCGACTCGCATTTTACAGCATGCGACCGTGGTTAATTCGCTCACGGATTACTGATCAGTGGTTCGGTCCATGTTTTCAGATGGCGACGACAACGAGGGGGGACGCCAGATCCTGAACGAGTTCACAGAAGATAGAGTGCACTCGATGAAGAGGTGTGCCATCACTCACCACTACTGGACTATGACAGCCATCCTTGATGCTCGGGCTATGTACCACGAGCGCTCACGCCGGAATCAGCGACGGCTGGTTGGCCTAGTCATGGTCTGTGCCCTATTGACCCTGGCGATGTGGCATTGGCAGTGGGACCTGACTATAAATACGAGGGTCAGACACAGTGTGCGTCATTCAACGATCGTCATTGGGTCAACCATGTCACCAGTTCTACGAACCACCCTTCCCCTTACACCCCGGATGGGGTTACACGTATATGAAGATAAAGTCACCCTCGTGGAAGACCGTGGAGATGTTTGCTGGTCGCGCGCTGAGACCGTATCGAATACAGTTACTCTACACCGTGACGGCTGGACCAAATTTAAACGGGTGTTGAGCGGCGAGCTCGACGGACACCTCATCCACATAGACAATGCCATCTACGTACACCGTGGACACTTCTTCCCACGCCTGGGCCGCTACCAAGACCCTACGCGAGGCTTCACCCTAGACCCCGATCTGTGGACAGCCTTCGAGAAAGTGGTGCCTATCGTGGACCAGCTGTTTACACTGGACGAGCGGTCATCAGACGAGTTGGAGTGGGCTCGTGCCCTGAGATAAGCGGCGGCAGAACCCAATGAACAAATGTCTAGCAATGAACCAGACGACGATGCCATTGATTACCCGACTAGACTTTGACCACCCGATCCTTTGATCTCACGAGGTTCTCCCTATAAATACGAGAGACAGTCAAATCTTGTACCATTCACGTACTGACCATGACGGAGCATATAATACGTGCGTATCTCAGCTTGACCCCCGAGGTCTTCCTGCACGTTTATGCGGATAAGGTCGATATCATGGAGGAGGTGGGAGACATCTGTGATGCGGACCCTACACAACCATGCCCGGCCCACATTCGTCTGTCCCGGGAGGGCTGGACCAAATTCAAACGGGTGTTGTCTGGTGAACTGGACGGCGACCTCATCCACTTGTGTCACGATGTGTACATCCGACGCGGCCCTTTCTTTGCTCAATTGGCTCGGCTAGATGGGGGTACAGTGTATTTTACCCTTCACCCTGATTTATGGTCTGCATTGGAAGATGCCGTGGTAGATGTGGATCAAGTGCTTATCAAGCGGTCATCAGACGAGTTGGACTGGTCATTTACCATGGACACTGTGGAAGCCAACGAAGAAAATCAGAAAGAAACTCCGGCCCAAGATATACCCGTTATAAATAAATGATAGAACCAGGGTCCATCATCATTTGTCACCATGAACCGCTGGGAGAAGGTGTTGGATAACTTATACTACAGTCCCGACAGTCCGGCGGCCTATAGTGCATTGTCGGCTCTCTATCGAGCGGCCAAACCCCAGGGGATACAACGTGCCCAAGTCCGAGATTGGTTAAGAAAACAAGACACCTATATCAATACATCGATCTGTCCGTCGCAATTTTCTACGGAACCGGGTCATCGTGGGAGGAATAGATGCCCAGTGGCAAGCGGATTTGGTCGATATGAGCGCCTTTGCCAAACACAATGATGGGAATCGGTATATCTTGACGTGCATCGATATCCTATCGAAGTATGCGTGGGTGGTACCCATCCGGACGAAAACTGGGGCGAATCTCATAGCGGCGTTCAAAGACATCTTCAAGACCGGGCGCAAACCTTTGTATTTGCAAACCGACGAAGGCACGGAATTCCTCAACAGACCGTTCCAACAGTTTCTGAAATCCCAGAAGGTGTTTTTCTTCCATACGTACAACGAGACCAAGGCTTCCGTGGTGGAAAGGTTCAACAGGACATTCAAAGGCCGTATGTATAAATATTTCACCTATAAGAATACAAGGCGGGTACATCGATGTTCTCCCGAAACTTGTGAGTGGTTACAATCGAGCCTATCACCGGAGTATAGAGAGAGCCCCATTACCGTGACCCAAAGCAATGAAGCCCAAGTCCGGCGTGTCTTGTACCCCAGACAATCGCAGCGAACGACGAAGGCGGTGTTCAAGGTCGGGGACCCTGTACGGATCAGTAAAGTCAAAGGTCAATTTGAGAAAAGTTACTTGCCCAACTGGAGCGATGAGCATTTCCTGATTAAACGGCGCCTACCCCGACAGCAGCGAGTCTATGAACTGGAAGATCCTCAAGGGGAACCGTTGCTAGGGACGTTTTACGAGACGGAATTACAGCCTGTCGTAAAAACACAGCAAGACTACTACACGGTGGAGCAGATTTTGAAAACGGAACGTCGGCGTGGTAAACTGTTTCATTTCGTCAAATGGCAAGGCTGGCCCAGTTCCTTCAATTCCTGGGTCGCTGCCAACCAGGTGAAACGACTATAAAGCCAGACACCTCTGCCGTCATCCTTCATTCCACGTCCGACCACAGTGCTATGGACAAACAGCAGCTGCCTCTGAACACAGCGTCTCCCAAAACGCGCAAAGCGCAAGTGGGCTTTGTGGTGATACTGCTAACCCTGCTGAGTGTGTTGTACGGAGGTGTGTTTTACGACGCAGCCTATGTCAGCACGTTACTTAACCAACTGAGAACACCAGCCACCAGTGAAACCGGTCTACAGATAGCACCAGTCAACCCCGTATCGAGCCCAGTCACCACCACACCCCGTGTACAAGCCACGTCGAGCTCCACACCAAGCCCCACACCTACACCAAGTACACCCACTACGTCTGAAAACCCACCGGATTTCATCCCTCACAGTGAACAGACAACGACGACCGACGTTGTACCCACCACCATCATCACTCGCAGTGAACAGACAACGACGACCGACGTTGTACCCACCACCACCACTCCAGTTCACTCGTACCAATTTACAACAGCGGGTTACCACGACAGCGCATACAGCTCGAACCATGGTCTCTCGGTGGCAGCATCCCTTCACTTGCGTCATCGCAGGACCGACGGGTTCCGCCAAAACGCACTTCGTCAAGAAGCTTCTTCAACACGCCGACAGCATGATCACCCCACCCATTGCCCGAGTCCTGTGGTGTTACGGGGAATGGCAGGAAGCGTATGCAGCAATGCCCCACATTACGTTCGTGGAAGGCCTACCCAACCTGGCCGATTTGGAACCCGACACCTTGGTGGTTCTGGATGATCTCATGGCGGAGACGGATGCACGGGTCACCCAACTCTTTACTAAAGGCAGCCATCATCGACGGCTCAGCATCATCTACATTGTGCAGAATCTGTTCAGTAAAAACAAAGAACATCGGAATATCAGCTTAAATGCCCACTACCTGGTGGTCTTCAAAACCCCGAGAGATACCACTCAACTGCTGCACCTGGCGAGACAGATGTATCCCGGCCGCACACCGTTTGCGTTGGAAGCATTTAAAGATGCCACAACCCCTCAGCACAGGTAGTAGTATACAAAGCGTCAATTGACAAAACAGCGCCTCACTGCGCATGCGCAGAACCTTTGGTGACGTCACAAGTGGCGATGTGCGCATGCGTGTGAGGTGTGGTGGATGGTGGTGGGTGATGGGTGCAAGATGGCCGCCTGTGGTGGATGGTGGTGGGTGATGGGTGCAAGATGGCCGCCTGTGGTGGATGGTGGTGGGTGATGGGTGCAAGATGGCGTCTGTGGTGGATGGTGGTGGGTGATGGGTGCAAGATGGCCGCCTGTGGTGGATGGTGGTGGGTGATGGGTGCAAGATGGCCGCCTGTGGTGGATGGTGGTGGGTGATGGATGCAAGATGTCGGATTGTGGTGGATGGTGGTGGGTGATGGGTGCAAGATGGCCGCCTGTGGTGGATGGTGGTGGGTGATGGGTGCAAGATGGCCGTCTGTGGTGGATGGTGGATGGGTGATGGGTGCAAGATGGCCGCCTGTGGTGGATGGTGGATGGGTGATGGGTGCAAGATGGCCGCTGTATGTTCAGACAGACATGTTCAGACATGTTCAGACAGACATGCTCATATTGGCAAATGTATTCATTCGCGGTCATGTCTGGCGGTGATTCGGTCGCGGGAAAAACCTTCCGCGGAGAAAAAGTAGTACCTAGATAAAATGGTGCGATGGGGTCGAGTGAGGTCTTATTTTAAAGCTCTCGAGGAAATAAATAAATAAATAAATAAATAAATAATTACACCCGTAACGTTATAGCACGGTAGTGTGGAAAAATCGGATTGTAGACGGGAAATAGGAAGTACACATATAAGAGAATATTGTTTTGACGTAAAAAGTTTGAACATTTCATATTTACGGAGATATGGATGTTTATAGTGGAGCCGGTTTTTCGTGTAAACCATCGCAGAGTATAGGGAAACGGCTGTCATTTTCGTTTTGCTATGTCACAAAAAGTGCTCGAATTACTTATTTCTAAATGATTTCATGACGAATCCAACTAAGGTTAGCAAGTATACATATTTTACGATATAGTCAATAACTGTCAGCACATAAGACTTTCTGGTTGATGAGATCTGAATTTTTGAAGTTTGGCAATTTTCTGACTTCCAGCTTCGAATACCTGCCGCCATATTTGTTGGAAGCCGGTGTTCCTGTGTAGTTTTGTTAAAAAAGGCGGCATGCGGAAAAACCCCAGACAAACAAGTCTATACACGTCCAAAGGTCACGCCTCATTCACCCACACCCCCATATAGCCCCACGCGGAGCGAATTGGTGAAATTTTTGAAAAAGTACTGTGACAGAAATTGATGTGACGGAAATAATACTTCTATGAATAGGGCGAAAATTTATCTGAGATAATTTTTCTGTCATAATTAATTCTTGGTCGAGTATCAACTATTCAGATATTACGGAAAGTACTGTTGTTATAAGGTATTCTTCGTTATATATCAGACACGATCAGCATCGAGTGCCACCCCAGTGTCGAGCATTTACATCGTCCAGTTTGCACCAGCAAAAGAAAAATTACGAACGTTCATCGAACGTATGCTGAGCGGCATCGGGGCACCTTCATGTGGTCTTCCGCGGTATATGAATGACTTAGATATGAATGCATGAATTAGTTTGATATAATTTTGTTGGGTATGAACGATTTAAAGTGGAAATATTCCGTACAGGTCTGTTATATGTAACAAACGCTAACAAAAATGGCTACCCAAGGGCAATTGGTACAATTCCCCGGATAATCGCGCCAGCCAAACCACAGCCCCATCTATACGTTTTGATGCAAGGGAGACAACTCGGACTAGACCAATTCCCAGGCGAAGATGATGTCCCGCTATATTTGGCCTGTATGGGGTATAGGGGTGGTCGGTTTTTTTTTATGGCTTTTACTATGAGCTATGAGGTTGATCATGTAGAATACGATGGAAAAAACTATGAAAGTACCGGGTAGGCTTGTATATAGATCCATATAGACCCATATACACTCATATACTGGGATATTAGTATGTATAAATCCATACGGGGTGGACATGTTGGAGTCTAGGTGGAGCACTAGTGGCCCGATTGGGTAGAGTGAGGTCTTATTTTAAAGCTCTCGAGGAAATAAATAAATAAATAAATAAATAAATAATAATAAAAAAAATCAAAAAAATCGGCGAGTAGTAGACGAAGGGAAAATTCGGAAGTACTGACCATGCCCAGAATACTTCATATGCATATCACGGCCTTAAGGCCTATGTAAGATGTAATCTACTTCACAGTTTAGTAGTATAAAAAGCGCAAGTCCTATTGACCTTGCCCCTTCCAAAGAAATAAAATCGGCTCTATTTTACAGGAGTATATACGCAGGTCACGTGGGTTGTCACGTCACTTCCGGGTTTTCACTAAACACTACCTCCAAACATAGAAGAGTTCCAATTTTTTCCCTTACACGTCCGTATGTTCATCCTCCAAACCCACAAGAGTTCCAATGTTCAACCGCCGGGGTGTTTTCCCGCCCCGCCCCAGCGCCCCGTCATCCCGCGTCATCCCCGGCAGTGCGCGCGCGGACGCGGGTCAAAAGGTCAAAGGGTCACCTCCAGGTCAGACGGTCCAATGTCCAATGAGACAATGTTGCGGCATCGCTATAGTCAGAGCTTGAGCACAAAAAAAAGGGATTCTAGATGAACCTGGCAAAGATGGGCAGTTCCATTTGGACCAATCAGCGGTCGAGAAAAAGAGCCAATCAGCGGTCGAGAAAAAGAACCAATCAGCGATCGAACAATCAGCCAATGGAATTGGGGTATTCACGGTGTGCTTTCGCCGACGTCCGCGCCTACATCTGGGTTCTTGTACACCCGGGTAATGTTTTTCTGGACATGGATGGGTTACCTTTGGCTCCATTCTAGGCCACTGATTGACTACTACGGTGTTCAAAGCCACTTTCATGCATTATGCTCATAGAACTTATAGTCATAATCTATACGTGTTGGACGAGTCTCTTCACTCACCGTATACACGTACCTCAATGAAATGCCTGCTCCAAACCTAGACCAAAAACACGTACTTGGTCTGTAGGCTGATTTCATTGGCTCTCTATTTTTACTATAGTGCTCTTGCATTCTAACCTTGATGGGTTACCTAGAACTTATAGTCATCAACATAATCTATACGTGTTGGACGAGTCTTTTCACTCACTGTATACACGTACCTCAATGAAATGCCCGCTCCAAACCTAGACCAAAGACACGTACTTGGTCTGTAGGCTGATTTCATTGGCTCTCTATTTTTACTATAGTGCTCTTGCCTTCTAACCTTTATGGGTT
>JAVTVY010036707.1:0-15882 GCA_036873755.1 Hanleya hanleyi | reverse complement strand
AAGCATTGTAGGCAAAGACATTAAGGCACAATGAGTTGATCTTGGGTGGTAAGGCGTTCTGCACCTCAGCCCATGATTTCTTTGTTGATCTACATGTAGACACTGTAACTGATGTATTCGGCGGTCCCCAGAAATACCGGCTGAAGTGGAATTAGATACATCAATCGAATGCTGCAATGATGTAATATTGGGCCGCAGGGATTGATCACATCTATGATCGAATATCTTGAGAACGTTGATAGCAGGTTACATTTTGCATATTAAAACTGACACGTAACCGAGTTCTGAAAAAAAAGAGCAGTTAAGTGATTATAAATTTCTAAGTAAGACATTCCGCTGGTCTTATGGTATTTTCAATTTACTGGTCTCATCAGAGTAGGTATTCGAAATGTGTGGGGCTCCATTTACAAATGTATTTCATACACCGGTTGTATTTGGCCATATATATCGGACATTTATATTAAAATACAGACAAATGGAAATTAAGTGGATTAGCCCGGTAGATCAATTATCTGACATTGATTACAATAGTAACTTTTCACAGGATTTACTAAATGCTATCAGCTGGGATGTTTGTGTAGAGTCTGAAGGTAGCGTATCGTATACAATATTTGTCTGGGGAAGCACATACACTGTAAAAACGGCCAATTTCAGGGAGTAAATGTTCAACCTGTTATCAGTTCAACGTTGAACCAATTTTTAATGACAGTAAACGTTTACCCGGAATCTGGTTTAACGTTTTCATTTCGAATTCAAGCATATATTGATACTTGCATGGAGGTAAACGTTGAACCTGTTATTGGTTCTTCTTTCAACCTATAACTGGTTCTACGTATAACCACATGATACTAGCTTGGGCGTAAACGTTGAACCTATTATTGGTTCTACGTTCAACCTATAACTGGTTATACGCTCAACCACATGAAACTCCGTGCATGGTAAAACGACACCAACATGACCGAAACAATGGGATATGAATGTCTGAGAACAGGGAGTAATTTTCTTATTAATATTAAATTAAATTCTGCAGACTTTTCCAAATAAACCATGTGGTTATGCTTAAAACTGAATGTCCAAGTCGTTAATAACGCGTGTCGATTTGGGAAACTTCGCTGAAATGCACTTATTTTAATGGCATATTACTATTTTCGCTCATAAAATAGCCTATCAACAGTCAGAAACAATCATAGAAGTTATCAAAAATGAAAGACGTGATACTGTTGTGTGGGTCAAAATTATTCCCGACCGAGTATACGTTCAACTGTTTTTCGGTTCAACGTATTTCCCGCCCTCGTTATTGTTTTTCCCGCGGTGGTCGTCAAAAGAACCACTTTTTGGTTCAACCTTCAACTGGACTATGGTTCAACTGGTCATCGGTTATCGTCCTTCGTTTTATGAAGCGCCACCTGCTGGATTGCAGTGTGAGGAGGAGAACGTGTGGTGTTGTTGGCAGCTTAACAATGAACATTACTCGTCCCGTTACATCTGTTTTCTGGTAAGTAATATGGACAAACAATTGTTTGAACTGCGCTTCAACACTGAATACGTTACGCACAGAAATCTCGTCTCCGTTGCTTTCGCTTTATGTTTTGAAATCGAAGCTGTGTCGAAAACTGGGCTATGCTTCATTGTTCATTCTCTGTTCATTTATTCATTGCGTGAAAGAATTTTGCTGTCTGTTGTCTGTTTTAATATGTCATTGATATAATTTACTGTTACCACTTGGCGGTATTTTGCAATTTCCAATCACTTATTACATTTAGCATGTCGTTTTTTCCATACCAGTTGTGGATGAGTGCAATCTAAGGCCCTTACAGGCTACATAATTTCCTATGTATTTCCAAAAAAGAATTAATTAAACTGTCACTATATCTGCATAGGTCAACAGCTATATACATATGGATACCAGTAATTATCAGCCGCGTTGTCCACAAAAATACTTGCAATACGCTTTGTGGATTGTTAAACTCTAAGGTCCTTGCAAACTAATATGCATTAATTTCCTATTCCAAAAAAAAAAAAAAAAATACATTAAGACATTATATAGTATTGTTCACTGGACATATTCCTATGCATGTTATAATCCTATAATAATTCAAAACATCTATTAACATTCACATATGGTGAAAATATATACTATTTTTATGTGGCAAGACCATGTGGGATTGATTTCATGAGATATTCCCGAGGCAGGGTGGTGGCATGAGAAATTGCCAGGGGTTGCGAGGGGCCGAGTGAGTGAGTGCTTGTCATGAAAATCGGGATATTTCCCCCAACCTTTATGAATAAATTAGTTATATTAGATCTTACCCCATTTAATATTTTCTCCTACAGAAAGTGTAACAGGGAGAAGGTCAGAAAGAAGCCATTTGTTTGAGTCTGACTGTTGGAGGAAGATGAAGGAGGCGACAGTGTATATGGCTCCCACAGAGTGAACATCATCATCTTGTAATGGATTTTATCGCGATTGAAGATGTAAGGAATAATCTGTCATTTTCAATGCTAATAATCAGATATATGATGCTCATAGACCATACTAAAACCAGCAACAAGAATGAATAATTTTGCCACTCTGTTGGTGAGTGGGGGGGGGCTCATCAAGGCTTCATCTGCAGATGGCTCAATGTACAGTTGATGAGTTCAGATTTTATAGAATGGTACTTACAAATGTAAGCTTATATTGACAGGATAGTGAAAACAAATTATATTGCACAATTCTTTATTTGTTTAATAGGACCAACTGCTTGCAAGAAAGATCAGAGACACGTCACAGTGCGGATCATTACATTACAGGGTTTCGGATGATACTTTAGAGGGTTTCGGATGATGGTGGAAGTGTGTGCATTATTTCATAACTTGGACTATGTGAAATAATTGGTCTCTGACATGCCTGCATCACAAGATAATGGCTACCGGTATCATTGGATGTGACAGAAAAGATGAAATGGTAATGTGATTATACTGATACAACAAATATTCAGGCTAAAGCTGTGGTACCATATTACATATAGAAGAGGAACAAAACGGAACTGTGTTGAATCTTCACCATTCCTGAACACCCTTACAAAAAAATCAACCACAATGGCCGGCATACTACTGGTGATAGAAAAGTGACACCATCGTATGCAAACAAAGTCTCATTACTGTGATAGAATGATGAACAATGTGCATATACCTGTAGCCCTCTCATCTGTTGACAATGGTTGAAGCAGATGGCCCAACATAACACTCTGCAGCTACATGTAGATGAGAAGACAAGGGTGTTGTTTACTATGAATTAACTGTGATGTTGAATACAAGAAAACAATGCAACACTCGATATATCACAAATCATCGATACATGATGAATAATTGACTTCAGATACAAAAGTCAATGTGTGAAGTCTGACCACCTTTACATGTACTCTGTACAGGAAGGTGGATATAAATTTTTATTTACCATATTATGACTCGGTATGTCCCAGATCATTAATACATTGTGTAATATAATTTGACTCGGGTACATAAGTCACTGTGTGAATTCTGGCCACTTTGTAGGAAGGTCTTACACACTTCAACTGTGTATTTAGGTCCCATAACTAAACTTTGATAAAATGCAATTAGCTAGCTCACTCAAATGTTCCTGATGATATTGCAATACATGTACTCTGAATACTCTGTGTATTAAAGAAGGTTGGACACACATAAACTATGTATGTAGGTCCTATAACTAAACTGTGATAATGTGCAATTAACTGGCTCTCTCAAATATCCCTGATCAGTGATAGGCTGGACACACATAAACTATGTATGTATGTCCCATTACTAAATTGTGATAAAATGCAATTAAATAATTCTCTCAATTATCCCAGATCAGTGATGTTAAATACATGTACTCGGAATACATAGGTCGCTGTGTGAAGTCCGATCACCTATACTACTATGTGTAAGAAGGTTGGACACACATAAACTATGTATATAGGTCCCAACTAATATGTGATAAAATGCAATTAGCTAGCTCACTCAAATCATTGATATTACATGTACTCAGAATACATAGGTCGCTGTGTGAAGTCCGATCACCTATACTATGTGTAGGAAGGTTGGACACACATAAACTATGTATGTAGGTCCCATAACTACTCTGTGATAAAATGCAATTAACTAGCTCACTCAAATCAGTGATATAACATGTACTCAGAATACATAGGTCGCTGTGTGAAGTCTGATCACCTATACTATGTGTAGGAAGGTTGGACACATATAAACTATGTATGTAGGTCCCATAACTAATCTGTGATAAAATGCAATTAACTAGCTCACTCAAATCAGTGATATTACATGTACTCAGAATACATAGGTCGCTGTGTGAAGTCCGATCACCTATACTATGTGTAGAAAGGTTGGACACACATAAACTATGTATGTAGGTCCCATAACTAATCTGTGATAAAATGCAATTAACTAGCTCACTCAAATCAGTGATATAACATGTACTCAGAATACATAGGTCGCTGTGTGAAGTCCGATCACCTATACTATGTGTAGGAAGGTTGGACACACATAAACTATGTATGTAGGTCCCAACTAATATGTGATAAAATGCAATTAACTAGCTCACTCAAATCATTGATATTACATGTACTCAGAATACATAGGTCGCTGTGTGAAGTCCGATCACCTGTACTATGTGTAGGAAGGTTGGACACACATAAACTATGTATGTAGGTCCCATAACTAATCTGTGATAAAATGCAATTAACTAGCTCACTCAAATCAGTGATATAACATGTACTCAGAATACATAGGTCGCTGTGTGAAGTCCGATCACCTGTACTCTGTGTAGGAAGGTTGGACACACATAAACTATGTATGTAGGTCCCATAACTAATCTGTGATAAAATGCAATTAACTAGCTCACTCAAATCAATGATATAACATGTACTCAGAATACATAGGTCACTGTGTGAAGTCCGATCACCTATACTATGTGTAGGAAGGTTGGACACACATAAACTATGTATGTAGGTCCCAAAACTAAACTGTGATAAAATGCAATTAACTTGCTCACTCAAATATTTGAGATCAGTGATATTAACAGACAATTATGCCATATGTATACAGTAATATTTCATCATACAGCAGTAAGCTAAAAAAAAGTTAATAATAATCATGATAATCATTTTGCATCTTGAAGTTTTCATTCCTTAGATGAGGAGTGTTATGAGTCTAACATCAGTGAAAGGGAGGCATCAAACTTATTGTAGGTGGTACCATCTTGGATGTTACTAAACCGCCCCAGACTCCCTTCCCCATTATTGTAACCCCTGTTACTTGTGATTTCTGTGATTCATGAATTGGTAGAATTCAATGTTTACATTTTAGCTTTTCATATCTTTAGTTGTTCATTTGATTGCAAATAGTCTAGTGTTTAATTAGAGCATTCATAAAGTTAGACCGCGGTTCACAGTTCCTTATTCGTCATCCAGCGACTCATAGCCGCACCCCAAGCAGCGCCCCCATTGGCGTCAGATTTGGGATACAAATATGCAAAGATATCGATTCCACATGAACTCTTGTATATAGATGAAGCTAGGTATTTGTACTGTTAGAAATCAGATCTGTTATTAGATTATATCCGAATATGATTTAAATATATGAATTTTATTTCAATTAGTGTGTATTTGTTGATGTATGTTCTGAAATATCCTTCACTTTCTTACAGGTTGATATACTTTTCACTGATGACTGCAAGAAATAACACTGGGATGTAACTTGGTTGCTCATATGGTTCCGATGTATTTGCAAGAATTTAGAATTTAACTAAATCTGCAAATACATGTACAATTTGCACTACAACAATCCGGTGCAGATTTCATTTAAATCTGCATCTGGATGAACGTTAAACCTTGATGTGGTTGTACGTTTAACCTTGATGTGGTTGTACGTTTAACCTTGATGTGGTTGTACGTTGAACCTATTTCTGAGAAAACATTGAACCTGAATCTGGTTATACGTTGAACCAGTAATTGGTTATAGGTAACACCAAATTTTGGTTCAGGGTTTTCCATGGTTAAACGTTGAACCAGAAACTGGTTCAACGTTTACCTTTCAGTTCAACGTTACACCTTTTCGTGGTTGAACGTTTAACCTCATTTCAGTTCAACGTTAAACCTTGATGTGGTTGTACGTTTGACCTTGATGTGGTTGTACGTTGAACCTATTTCTGAGAAAACATTGAACCTGAATCTGGTTATACGTTGAACCAGTAATTGGTTATAGGTAACACCAAATTTTGGTTCAGGGTTTTCCGATGGTTAAACGTTGAACCAGAAACTGGTTCAACGTTTACCTTTCAGTTCAACGTTACACCTTTTCGTGGTTGAACGTTTAACCTCATTTCAGTTCAACGTTGAACTTTGCTTGGTGCTACGTTGAACCAGTTTATGGTTGCAACCGAGTTACATCCACTTTATGGTTGAACGTTTACTCAGCGTTTTTACAGTGTACCTGATTGGAGTTCGAAGGAAGAAGTCACTCTCACAAGCCAGCTTATGTGTTGTGGGCCCTGAAGTGTTCACGGTGGAGAGGAATAACGCTGTCTGAGAGCGTTCTCGCCGTGAAACGGGTGACAGAAAACTGGTACCAACCTGTGAGAGGAAGCATGGCGATTTGATGTGATCTGAGACGTTGAAGGAAGTCTATCGGAAGAAGGTCTGTTTTATCGGTCGTCGTGAGTATCTCAGTCTGGGCCGTTTACGGTGCCTACGAGCACGCCACCGAAGCAGCATCTCAAAACTGTTACAGACAGATTCGCTGCCAGAGACGTTATATTAGACCACATCATCTAGCCGGATACATCCTGAGGAGAGGATCCTCGCAAGCCAGACTACGCCTGGATAGAAGTCAGCCGAGATCACGGTTATTAGACGAACCTAGGGTGAGATAGTAATCACACGGAAGAAGTGGCATTGCCGATACGTACAAACCAGGTGAAGACAGACGTATCCACGGTGGAGAGACGAACCTAACTGTAGAGTGGAATTCTCACAAGAAGAAGCAGACGTATCCACGGTGGGAAGACGAACCGACCTGTAGAAGGGAATAGGTACCTACAAGGTCAACAGACGTATCCACGGCGGGAAGACGCGTCTATCTGTAGGAAAATACGTACCTGCGAGGGGAAGACGGGCATATCCACGGTGAGAAGCCACGACACATTCAGGGGACTTTCTGGGGAAGATATACTTACCTTGGAGGGAAGACGATACGGAAGCATCCTCGCAAGACAGGTTACAATTGAGGAAGAACGGACATATCCGCGGTGGGAAGACGAACCTCCCTATAGAGGGGATTTCTCACAAGGAGAAGCAGACGTATCCACGGTGGGAAGACGGAGCAATCTCTGGGACCATACGTACCTGTAAGGGGAAGACGGTCATATCCACGGTGGGAAGCCATGACGTTTTCTGGGGACGATAAGCCTACCTTACAGAGAAGAGAGCCGCTATATCCATAGCCTCGCTCCAACAGCCGGGAGAAGGAAGGACGTCGAGCCGCTATCCTTGGCCTCGCTCCAACGACATTCCATACCAAGAGAGGGGCCAGCAGCCAGGCCGCCCCTGCGATCACCTACCGTGTGGAAAGGGCCAGCAGCCAGGCCGCCCTTTACACGGCGCGTGTATTTAATAACTGTACATATTTACATCTTTACTCGCAATCATCTTGTACATTTAACTGAATATTATTGCACATTAATTGACTCTATATCAGCCTTGGTTGTCTCTACACTCTCCTACTTTCTCGATCCAGACAAGGTGACAGGTCGAAGTGAATCTCTAGTTGGCAAGAACTAGTGTCGGTAGGGACCGCGGCCTGACAGCTTGTACGCTACCATTCAACGAGACTAAGCTCAGCTGCGTCCCGTTCATTGACCGGCCCGGCACACGTTACAATATAATGAAATTATCTTATAGGGAATTCCTCATTACCAAGTTTTACATTTCCGTCTAGGGCGATTACATCAGTAATAAATGAAAAACGTGAAGATATCTAACACTTTGTTCAAACGATTCTAGAGTGGTGCATGTCGAAAAGAATATAGCGTCCCTGACCGTCCCAATGTGTGCCAAGTTTACATAAGTCCCCACCCCCGTCTAAACATATGTTTCGGCATTGCAATGATGGAACGGAATGTTTCATTCACTGTAAAATACATTGTGCCATTCCCCTTGTTCGCATGTGTTATCAATAATCAGCCAGTCGCGGGAGGTAACAATTATATACAAACATGTTTGTTGTTTGTGTATATCTTTTTGTTTGCAGCCTAATCGTACCCTTGGAAAGCATTCCGTCTGGCCATAGAAGTAAAACGACCAGAACAGATCTGTGTGCACCGATACGGCTGCATATTCTCCTCATAGCAGAACGTGTGTTCGCGATCGTCTGATAACCTCTCATTATTCTTCCCCTCAAATCATGACACGTACGCAGCCTTGCAGCACACTAACGTTAGGGTGTTGTTATATGATTAAATCACAGAATACAATGGTGTCATTCTTATCGATCGCATTCTGGCAAACGTTTGATAGAACGCAACTTATGTCAAGCAAGAATGAGCCCATGGGTCAGTTAACCGAGGGGAAGAGAGTAAGAGCTGGAATGGCTGCGCTCAGGGTAGGAGATGATGACTCTGAGGAGACCCGGAAGCTCTGGGCTCTAGACTGTACTGTGGCTTACAACATATATTTCTTCCTTATTTTGTTGACACATTGCTATCCAATGAAATGTACCATCGTTTTGGTGGAATGGGTTCATCGAGATAAATGATATATCGCTACAATTCACATATAAGGCTATGATTAAATAATGAAATACATGGTCGACGGTTGTGTAGGCGAACTGCAACAACCGAATTCTCGAGTTTCTCTAGTATATATGGGAGATCAGCAAAGTTGCCATGTCATCTGACTTGTCATAATCACACCACGACCATCTAGACTGTTCTCCATGATCACATCAGTACCTTCACGACTGTTCTACATGATCACACCATGACCATCATGACTGTCCTTCACTATTACACCATGACCATCATGACTTGTCCATGATCACACCATGATTCTCGATGGTCACACCATGACCATTATAACTGTTCTTCATGATCACACCATGACCATCATGAATTCTTCGTGATTACACCATGACCATCATGACTGTTCCCCGTGATCACACCATGATCGTGACTTCTTCATGATCACACCATGACCACGATGACTCTCCTCCTTGAACACAACTTGATCCATCATGACTGTTCTCCATGATCATATCATGACCATCATGACTGTTCTCTGTGATCACACCATCATCATGACTGTTATCCGTGATGACAACATAATCATGTCTGTTATCCTTGATCACATCATGACCATCACGACTGTTCTCCACGATCACACCATGACCATAATGATTTGTCCATGATCACACCATGACCATTACGATTGTTCTTGGTGATGACACCATTGCCATCACGACTGTTCTCCATGATCACACAATGGCCATCATGAATGTTCTCCATGATCACATCATGACCACCATGCCTGTTATCCATGATCACCCCATGACTGTTTTCTATGATCACACCATAATCATCATGACTTCGCTGTGATCACACCAAGACCATCATGGCTGTTCTCCGCGATCATCCCATGACCATGACGAATATTCTCTGTGATCACACCATCATCACGACTGTTCTTCGTGATGACAACATAATCATATCTGTTATCCTTGATCACATCATTACCATCATGACTGTTCTCAACGATCACACCATGACCATAATGACTTGTCCATGATCACACCATGACCATTACGGCTGTTCTCGGTGATCACACCATGACCAACACGATTATTCTCCATGATCACACAACGGCCATCACGATTGTTCTCCATAACCACACCATGACCATCATGACTGTTCTCCGGGATGACACCATGGCCATCACGATTTTTCTCCATGATGACACCATGACCATCACGAGTGTTCTCTATGACCACACGATGACGATCATGGCTGTTCTCCATAATCACATCACGACCATGCTGATTGTTGTCCATGCTCACATCATGACAATAATGCCGGTTCTCCATGCTCACACAATGACATGATTGTTCTCCACGATCACACCACGACCATAATGATTTGTCCATGAACACATCATGACCATTACGATTGTTCTCGGTGATGACACCATTGCCATCACGACTGTTCTCCATGATCACGCCATGGTCATCACGATCATTCTCCATGATCACCGAATGGCCATCATGAATGTTCTCAATGATCACATCATGACCACCATGACTGTTTCCAATGATCACACCGTAATCATCATGACTTCTCCGTGATCACATCATGACCATCATGGCTGTTCCCCGTGATCATGCCATGACCATCACGAATGTTCTCTGTGATTATGCCATCATCATGACTGTTCTTCGTGATGACAACATAATCATGTCTGTTATCCATGATCACACCATGACCATAATGACTTGTCCATGATCACACCATGACAAATACGGCTGTTCTCGGTGATCACACCATGACCAACACGATTATTCTCCATGATCACACAACGGCCATCACGATTGTTCTCCATAACCACACCATGACCATCATGACTGTTCCTTGGGATCACACCATGACCATCACGATTTTTCTCCATGATGACACCATGACCACCACGTGTGTTCTCTATGACCACACGATGACGATCATGGCTGTTCTCCATAATAACACCACGACCATGCTTATTGTTGTCCATGCTCACATCATGACAATAATGACGGTTCTCCATGCTCACACAATGACATGAATGTTCTCCACGATCACACCATGACCATACTGATTTGTCCATGAACACACCATGACCATTACGATTGTTCTCGGTGATGACACCGTTGCCATCACGACTGTTCTCCATGATCACGCCATGGTCATCACGATCATTCTCCATGATCACCGAATGGCCATCATGAATGTTCTCAATGATCACATCATGACCACCATGACTGTTTCCAATGATCACACCGTAATCATCATGACTTCTCCGTGATCACATCATGACCATCATGGCTGTTCTCCGTGATCATGCCATGACCATCACGAATGTTCTCTGTGATTACGCCATCATCATGACTGTTCTTCGTGATGACAACATAATCATGTCCGTTATTCATGATCACATCATGACCATCACGACTGTTCTCCACGATCACACCATGACCATAATGACTTGTCCATGATCACGCCATGACCATTACGACTGTTCTCGGTGATCACACCATGACCATCACGATTATTCTCCATGATCACACAACGGCCATCACGATTGTTCTCCATAACCACACCATCACCATCACGGCTGTTCTCCAGGATCACACCATGGCCATCACGATAGTTCTCCATGATGACACCATGACCACCACGAGTGTTCTCTATGACCACACGATGACGATCATGGCTGTTCTCCATAATAACACCACGACCATGCTGATTGTTGTCCATGCTCACACCATGACAATAATGACGGTCCTCCATGCTCACACCATGACCATCATGACTGCTCTCCATTCTCACACCATGACAATCGTGACTGCTCTCCATGATCACACCATTATTCTCCATGATCACACCGTGACCATCATGACTGTTCTCCAAAATCACGCCATGATTCTCTATGATCACACCATGACCATGATGATTGTTGTCCATGCTCATCAATGCTCATCATGACCATCATGACAGTTCTCTATGCTCACCTTCACCATCATGCCGGTCCTCCATGCTCACACCATGATCATCAGGACGTTTATACAAGCTCACACCATGACCATCAGACTGTTTAGCATGATCACACCATGATTCTGCATGATCACACCATGACCACCATAACTGTTCTCCATGATCACGCCATGACCATCATGACTGTTCTCAACAAACACACCACGATGATTTTGTCCATGCTCACATCATGATCATCATGACTGTTATCTATGCTCACACCACGATCATGATGAATGTCGTCGATAATCACACGATGACCATGATGAGTGTTGCCCATGCTCACATCACGACCATCATGACTGTTCTTCCGTGCACGCACCATGACAATCATGACTGTTCTTCAGGCTCACACCATGATCATCATGAGTGTTCTCCATGCTCACACTATGAGCATCATGACTGTTCTCCATGCTCACACCATGACCATCATGAATGTTCTCCATGATCACACTATAACCATCATGACTGTTCTCCATGCTCACACCATAACCATCATGACTGTTCTCCATGATCATATCATGACCATCATGACTGCTCTCCATTCTCACACCATGACAATCGTGACTGCTCTCCATGATCACACCATTATTCTCCATGATCACACCGTGACTATCATGAATGTTCTAATTGATCACACTATAACCATCATGACTGTTCTCAATGATTACACCGTGAGTCTCCATGATCATATCATGACCATCATGACTGTTCTCCATGATCACACCATAACCATCATAATTGTTATCCATGATCACTCCATATGATTCTCCATGATCACACCATGCCCATCATGACTGTTCTCGATGATAACACTATAAGCATAATGACTGTTCTCTATGATCACACCATGACAATCGTGACTGTTGTCCATGATCACACAATGACCCCCATGATCACACCATGACCATCATGACTGTTCTCCATGATCACACCATGACCATCATGACTGTTCTCCATGATCATACCATGATTCTTCATGTTAATACAATGACCATTATATTATGGCTGTTCTCCATGCTCACACCAATCTATCATGACTGTTTTTCATGCTCACACCAAGCTATCATGACTGTTTTTCATGCTCACACCACGACTATCATGACTGTTTTTCATGCTCACATCATGCCCTTCATGATGGTTCTTCATCCTCACACCATGACCATGATGACCGTACTCAACATGAACACACCATGATTCTCCATGATCACACCTTGATTAGCATGACGGTTCTCCGTGATCGCACCAGGACCAGCATGACTGTTGTTGATGCTCACACCATGTCTATCATGACTGTTGTCAATGATCACACCAAGACCATGGTGATTTTTGTCCATGCTCACACCATGATCATCATGGCGGTTCTCCTTGCTCACTTCAAGACGACCATGATCTTCTCCATGCCCACATCATGACCATCATGACGGACTTCTTCATGATCACAACATGACCATGATGACTGTCCTCCATGATCACATCATGCCCATAATGACTGTCCTCCATGGTCACACCATGACTATCATGACTGTTCTCCACGAATACACCATGACCACAATAACTGTTCTTCACGACCACATCATGGGCACCACGAGAGTTCTCTCTGATCACACGATGATCATGATGATTGTTGTCCATGCTCACACCATGGCCATTATGACTGCTCTCCATGCTCACACCATGACCATCATGACGGTCCTCCATGTTCACACCATGACAACCATGAATGTTCCACATGATCACACCATGACCACCATGACGGTTCTCCATGATCACACCATGACCATCATGACTGTTCTCCATAATCACACCACCATCATTATGACGGTTCTCCATGCTGACACCATGACCATCATGACTGCTCTCCAAACTCACACCATGATCTCATGGCGGTTCTATATGCTCACACCAAAACAATCATGACTGTTCTCCATGCTCACACCATGACCACCATGACGGTTCTCCATGATCATACCATGATTCTCCATGATCACATCAGGACCATAATGAATGTTCTCCATGCTCACCCCATCACCATCATGACTGTTCTACATGATCACACCATGATTCCCCACGATCATACCATGACCATAATGACTGTTCTCCAGGATCACACCACAACCATCGTGACTGCTTTGTATGATAACACCATGATTCTCATGATCACACCATGACCATCGTGACTGTTCACGATTATCGCACCATGACCATCCTGACTGTTCTCCATGATCATACCATGATTCTTCATGTTAACATCAATCATGACAATTATGAATGCTCTCCTACATTCACCATGACCATGATGAATGCTGTCCATGCTCACACCATGACTATTATGACTGTTTTTCATGCCCACACCATGACCTTCATGATGGTTCTCCATTGTCACACCATGACCAGGATGACTGTACTCCATGAACACGCCATGATTCTCCATGATCACCAAGACTGATGTTCATTTTCACACCGTGACCATCATGACGGTTCTCCGTGGTCATACCATGACCATAATGACTGTTGTCCATGCTCACACCATGATCACCATGGCTGTTCTCCATGATCACACCATGACCCCATGACTGTTCTCCATGCTCACACCATGACCCCCATGGTGTGTCACTAAAATGTACTGTTTCACCCTCCATATTGTTGTTGTCATTGCTCACACCATAACCATCATGAATGTTGTATATGCTCACACCATAACCATCATGAATGTTGTATATGCTCACACCATGTCCATCATGACTGTTGTATATGCTCACACCATGTCCATCATGACTGTTGTATATGCTCACACCATAACCATCATGACTGTTGTATATGGTCACACCATCACAATAATGAATGTTGTATATGGTCACACCATAACCATCATGAAGGTTGTATATGCTCACACCATGTCCATCATGAAGGTTCTAGATGCCCACACCATGTCCATCATGCATGTTTATGCTCACACCATAACCATCATGAATGTTATATATGCTCACACCATGTCCATCATGACTGTTGTATATGCTCACACCATAACCATCATGACTGTTGTATATGCTCACACCATGTCCAGCATGACTGTTGTATATGCTCACACCATAACCATCATGAATGTTGTATATGCTCACACCATGTCCATCATGACTGTTGTATATGCTCACACCATAACCATCATGACTGTTGTATATGCTCACACCATGTCCATCATGAATATTGTAGATGCTCACACCATAACCATCATGAATGTTGTATATGCTCACACCATGTCCATCGAGACTGTTGTATATGCTCACACCATGTCCATCATGACTGTTGTATATGCTCACACCATAACCATCATGAATGTTGTATATGCTCACCTCATGTCCGTCCTGAATGTTGTCATTGCTTACACCATAACCATCATGAATGTTGTATATGCTCACACCATGTCCATCGTGACTGTTGTATATGCTCACACCATGTCCATCATGACTGTTGTATATGCTCACACCATATCCATCATGAATGTTGTATATGCTCACACCATAATCATCATGAATGTTGTATATGCTCACACCATGTCCATCAGGATTGTTGTCATTGCTCACACCATAACCATCATGAATGTTGTATATGCTCACACCATGTCCATCATGAATGTTGTATATGCTCACACCATGTCCATCATGAATGTTGTATATGCTCACACCATAACCATCATGAATGTTGTATATGCTCACACCATGTCCATCATGAATGTTGTATATGCTCACACCATAACCATCATGAATGTTGTATATGCTCACACCAAAACCATCATGAATGTTGTATATGCTCACATCATGTCCGTCATGAATGTTGTCATTGCTTACACCATAACCACCATGAATGTTGTATATGCTCACATCATGACCATCATGACCGTTGTCCATGCTCTCAACATAACCATCATGAATGTTGCCCATGCTCACATCATGACCATCATGACCGTTGTCCATGCTCTCAACATAACCATCATGAATATTGCCCATGCTCACATCATGACCATCATGACCGTTGTCCATGCTCTCAACATAACC
>JAVTVY010036706.1:0-16859 GCA_036873755.1 Hanleya hanleyi | reverse complement strand
TACAGTAAACATGCTCCATTCGAGCCTAATTGGCTATTATAATTAATTTTTTCGAAATATTAAACTCTCCACGTGGTATACAACTCCGCCATCTTTATCACTAAACTATGAAATTGACATCAGTGAGTGATTGTCATCCAGCCTCCTAGTATGACTTACCTGAACCGGTGACATATGTATTCTGTGTTTACGCTTTTAGGGCTCGGACCACTATTAAATTTACATTGACGGCCATGTTAATGAAAGTGCACCTGGCTGATTTATTAATTATTTTTTGGACTTTCATCTCTTGGCAGTTTGTAGTTCCATTCAAGTCCTGCATCGCCATCTACTTCTTGGCGGGGGTCGCCCATCAAAATTTCGAACCACAGCGTCCTGTTGGCAAGCACTGTACTTCCGGCGAATAACTTACCTCCAAAAAGCAGAGTCTACGCACCTGCATATAGTGCCTCAGACTGGCATGAATTATGCAGTGAATTCAAAATAAAAGTCACAACCCAAAAGGGCACTTGTCATGCTTAATGTTGGCCATGCAAGCCCTTGTCTCATTATCAAAAGGAAGCTGGGGAAAAAATCAGCACAAAAACTTGTCCTCTATGGCAGAGGTTATTTAGAGGGGTTAACGGCTAGGGACTTTTTTTTAGTGGTCCGAGCCCAATTATCGACTTGTATTTTCAAAAAAATACGCATTGGGGTTTGGGGAGCAGGACTTCTGGCATCAGACTCCTAAATAATTTACACGTTCGGCAGTATTAACAAAACTGTACCTCGCTGGTTCCCTAATCAATGTTAGACATTCATCTTTCGACAGGAAGTAGTTTATTTCAAGCGCTACAAGGTGACCAACTTCTTGTCAAACTTTTACCGTCAAAATTTTAAGCTGTGCGCGCCTCTACACATGAGGTGCTCATTTCACTGTTTTCTCTGCCTGCTAAAAGCAGTGCCTAGGCCCCGCAAATAGTGCCCCGGCGAGGCATGTTATCGAGCAGTGAATCGAAATAAAATTTGTAGCTGAATAGAACAAATACAATACTTGCCAGTGGTACCAACGGCTTTCTATTAATCGTTGCAACGAAGGCGGAAAAAAATCGGGAAAATTCTGGTCTTTGGCAGAGATTACGTTTAGGGGTTAACGGATCGGGACTTTTTTTTATTTAGGAGCCTGAGGCCTATTAGGTGGGCTTATTTCATCCAATCAGTCTGATATCAGACATGGGCTTGCATCATTCAATTGCCCGGAAGCTTGAAAAATTTCACGCGTTTTCATCAAATACTTTGCGCGCTATGCGATTTTTGCTACATGTACCCCCATGAAAATACAACAGTTTTCGGCTAGCTAAAGCACACATCTGGACTTGGCGATCAGGTCCGGATTTGTAAAGATACCATAACAAACGCTATGATTAGTTCTTGAATGGATGACCCATATATTCCTACATATTCGGAAACCTGTTACTAGCGTGTTGGTCCTTCCATTGAATTATTGTCATTTTTGCGACACGATACTCTTAAAAACGCTAATTTTCGGCAATTTTGTGAATTAAATTTGATTTTGCTAAAAAATCAGAAGCGTGAAACTATCGAATTTAGTTATATATTAACCAGGAATGTTTCCTCTACAAATAGATGCCAAAAAATGCCAATTCGAAAGGAGGACAATGCAAATAATATTACAAAATCTGTCCCCACCCCCCATGTCAGGCATATAAATTCAGGATGACCCTTCCGGTTTATGTCAGACGTTAGCCAGGGTCAAACGAATCTTTCTGTACCAGATATTGTATTATTATTGCAGGCATCAGAGTTCAGGTACTTCTCATAAACTTGACAATTATTTCAGGTTTCTGAGTTCCACTGAGAGTGAATAAATAGCCACTGATGCAGGTAAAAAAATCCAAAGATGGAGGATAATCCAGTTAAAACTAGTCTGTAATGTCTGTATCTGACAACTTAAGCATCCTCAGCCGGGTCTCTGATCATTCTGTTATACCGTGAGACTGATTGGATCAGTGCTGATATCGGCCAGTTCATTTTGAGACAAATATGGACATTACAATGATCACACGTTCTCACCAGAAATCAGCATTTTCGACCATTTTAGCATTTCAGCAAGGCACCAGATGATGTAAATCCACAAAATACAAAAAAAATCAATCTATTCAGTGTAACTTGAAAATATATCTTGGTCGTACAGATTTGAGACGGTAAACGGCTGATAAATGTCACGAATAGCCGATTTTAATCAGTAAAACCACACAACAAATATACCCCCTCCCCCTTAATAAAACGATTCCACCCGACCTCAACCCCCACATTGAATGGAATCTTGCGAATTCCCACCAAACAATAAATAAGTTGAGCTACGATACCCAATTTAGCGGTGTATACCTTACCTAGAGTCCATTTTCCAACACAGTTTGGTCAAATGCGTTCAGAAAATGTTGATGTAGTAGGCATCAGACTCCTAAATAATTTACACGTTCGGCAGTATTAACAAAACTGTACCTCGCTGGTTCCCTAATCAAGTTTAGACATTCATCTTTCGACAGGAAGTAGTTTATTTCAAGCGCTACAAGGTGACCAACTTCTTGTCAAACTTTTACCGTCAAAATTTTAAGCTGTGCGCGCCTCTACACATGAGGTGCTCATTTCGCTGTTTTCTCTGCCTGCTGAAAGCAGTGCCTAGGCCCCGCAAATAGTGCCCCGGCGAGGCATGTTATCGAGCAGTGAATCGAAATAAAATTTGTAGCTGAATAGAACAAATACAATACTTGCCAGTGGTACCAACGGCTTTCTATTAATCGTTGCAACGAAGGCGGAAAAAAATCGGGAAAATTCTGGTCTTTGGCAGAGATTACGTTTAGGGGTTAACGGATCGGGACTTTTTTTTATTTAGGAGCCTGAGGCCTTCTCTAGGTGCGCGATCAATCGCGCGCCTTGAAATGAAATTAGGCGAGCGATGGTGCGCGCGAGCGATCGCTCGCCTCAAAAACGAATGACTGCCATGGGTTCTCCAATGTTAAAATCCCTATGATAGTTTTTTTTCTTTTCGTTTAGCTGAAGTGCACATGTACATCTGTACATAGAAAGTTTGCTGCAGTTGTGAGCTGTCAGGATGATTATCAAACTTGGTACACAGGTGTCTTATGATTAGAGGATGTATCTGTGCTATTTTTTAGATGATATTTCAATTTTTGTCCAAATTATGGCAATTGATTGAGTTTTTTTGTTTAGCAAAATTGTAGGCCTACTACATACATAGAAAGTTTGCTGCAGTTGTCAGCTGTCAATGAATGATTGATACTTGATGCACATGTTTCTTATGATTGGAGAATGCACCTGTGCTATTTATGAGATGAAATATAAATTTTTGTCCAAATTATGAGGTTTTCGTCTTAGTAATTTGCCAATGATAATGTACGCCTGTACATGGACATGATGGAAAGTTTGCTGAAGCTGTCAGCTTTCATTGGATGAGTTTGACACTTGCTACAAAAGTTTAATGTGATTCGAGGATGTGCATGTGCTATTTAAGAAGTGACATGAAATATGAATTTTTGTTCAAATTATGGCAGTTTAGACTTTGAACATTTCAATTGACAAGGTTTTTGTTAGGCAAAAAATTACATGTACCCCGGTATATGTTTTAAATACTGCTGCAGCTTCAGTGGGAGACACCGCACGGTGAGATGTTGGGATCCTCAAAACCCTTGTTTTCAAGGTCAAATTATACAGTTAATGTATTTCCAATGTTGTTAACCCTACCTGGCCTGGGGGGTGGGGGATGAAAGTGTCCCCCTGTGAACTTTTCTCTGCTGCTCCGAAACGACAAAACCGAGGGAGCTGAAACTTCTGGACTTTACAGGGATTCATAGAAGTCCAAATTTTTACTACCCAATACAAAATATTGAGGTTTTTTTATGCTCAAATTGAGTTTTTCCAAGTTTTTACGGCCCATCCACAAGCTGATATTGAGTTTTCGGATATTTTTGCCACCCTACCAATTAAGATATTAACAAATAATTTCTGTAATACTGAAGTCAAACACCACATAAACCAACAAACTGTCAACAGGTCTGGCACACTTCACCTCTGATACATTTCACTGTAAAATCCAAATATAAATAAACGTTAATAACGCATTCAGGTGAAGCTGGTAACGTGTTTTATTTAGTTCTTACGTATCATAGATATTTATAATGAAATACTGAAATAAAATTTTAAGAAGTTTTCTGTTGGTTAATGTTTAACTGGAGAAATATAATGAAGACATTAAATTTGGACATAAATTAAAAACATTGTGTGATGGAAAAGAATCTAGTCCAATGGTACAGGCCATGACATTAGAGATCATTGCGTAACCCCCAAAAAGGTTACTGGTACTGCAGGTGCGTAACCTATTGGTTAGGTTACGCCAAACTTGACTGCGTTACCCAAAGGTTACGTGAAAAGGTTACGCAGAATTTAACAAAATGCTGGATGTCATCAATGTAAGCAACCGCCAGAACCTGGGTTAAATGGACTCTGTCGCCACTTTATTCAAGATTCCTGTTTTCATCCTTACAACGATTAAAAAAGTTTTATAATTATAATAAAACAGTGTATTTTTTATTATTAAATCATTTTGGTCCAGGCATTTAGCAATATTTCGACCATAATGCTGAATATAGTTTGTGTGATGGTGAATACTGACAGGTCAGTCTTTGGAGATTCACAAATTGCGAAAGTATAAAAACGAAAACTGGACTCCGCATAAGCTCCTTCTGTCATGTACGTCAATGAAAAGAGTTTTCTTTTCAAATTTTAACTTTACAATACAGCCGGTGGTTTTATTTCAAAGTGTATCGCACTACTATCAGTGAAGAAAACCACATGGTAAATTTGTTCTCGTATTCCCGTCGTCCGGCCAACTGAAACAGAAAGCACGTGGAGTTTGTCGTGTCTATGTAGTCTCTTGCTCAAGTTCATGTTGGGCTGCAGAGTTGCTCTTCACAGGTTGTACAGATTTCCTGTCAATCAGCGACCAATGGGAGCGCTTGATTTGGTGTTAGCCAATCTTCTGTTGTAAAGCACGTGTCGCAGACTGTGTGCGCCCTATGACTGTAGTCGAGACCCTGTCGTTATATCATCGTCATCGTGATCTGCGCATGTCTCACACCTGAGTTTACTTCTGCTTTCTGTATCAAGCGTGTTATTGGCAAAACTTTGGCAATTATTTCTAGAACTGAAAATCCCCAAACATTCGAAGCCAGATTGTCGAAGGATCGGCGATGGATTTCACATCATTGAAATAATTTGCACCATTTCAAGGATTGAGTTTTCGTCAAAAATATTGAGTATTTCTTGCCCAAAACGTACACTTTTGAGTTTTTACCCCTCGGCCAACTTTGGCCTAGGGGTATTGTCATCATCATGTACGGCTGTCCGTCCGTACGTCCGTTACCGCGATATCTACAGCACCGTTTCATGCATGGCAACCAAACTTGTTACATCTATTTATCTTCACGTAAATCAGAAGCCTATCGAAAATGAGTCATCTCGGACAATATTTTGCAGAGTTATGCCCCTTTTTACAAATAAAAATCCATTTATGATTTGTTATTGTGATAATTTCAGAACCGTTCCATATACAACATCCTAACATGATACAGTTGTTTCTCTTGACCTGAACTAGATGCCTATCGAAAATGAGTCATGTCAGAAAGTATTTTGCAGAGTTATGCCCCTTGTCTAATAAAATCCACTAATTCCTATGTTAAGTTTGCATATAATTTTTATATCATGTTTGTATACTATCACATTTATTTATTGATTGGATGACTGATTTATTGATTTATTCTCGTACACAATGCGAAGAATGCCTGCAAATCTGTTTTGAAAATGACACTAGATGCCCATCGAAAATGAGTCGTGTCAGAAAGTATTTTGCAGAGTTATGCCCCTTGTCTAACAAAATCCACTAATTCCTATGTTAAGTTTGCATATTATTTCTATATCATGTTAGTATACTATCACATTTATTTATTGATTGGATGACTGGATAACTTTTTTTTTTTCAAAGAAAGTACACTTACAATACCAGGGGTAAATATTTCTTCCCACAAGCCAATCAATTGGTAGAGACACCCTTACATTATAATAGCTGGGGTTCAGAGCCGAGGGGTTTCGATAGCGCAGCTTCATGTTTACTGTCTGTATTCAGTTTTTGACATTTTCTTACTACCGTTTAACGGTAGTAAGAATGGACGTCTATGAATCCCTGCTTTAAAGCTCTTCATAATGGGGTCATTTTGGACCTATTCGGATATCCTCTGAGAAGAGGACCATGGGTGAATTCAAAATGGCGACCATGTCGTATCCCAGAAAATCATGTTTTCAGCCTTTTCTGCCCATTTCTTCATATTATTCTGGCCTAAAAGGACTAGAAACTATTTTATTTAGGCAGAACTAATAATTCTCTATTTTTATTTCGTGGTTTTTGAGAGAAAATAAAAAAATAAAAATTTCGAAAAATCGGCCCCCAAAATAGACGAAAAATGGCTGCCAAGAAGATGACGTCACTGTGACATCATCATGGTGGCTATCTTAGATTTTTTTACATTTTCAATAGAACTTGAACCAAAGAGCTAGAGCTTGAACTGTGTGATAAGTTTCAGCACTCTAGCCTTAAGGATAGCGAAAATATATAAGGGGGGCACTTCCGACTCGACCCTCACCCTCATGAAAATGCAATTTAATGCAAGAGCTTTTGACCCTTTTGCTGGGGCCTTTATCAAGTGAATATAAAATAGTTTGAAATTTATAATAAACAAATGTTAAATATATTGATAACTTCAAATCCAATAGAATTTGTTGTTGTTTCAGTCCTTTCTAGTTGTTAAATGTATAGATTAAGACATCATGACGTCCTTGACGCTTTGTCTCAAGTTATCTGAAGTTACTATGTTACATTGGAAAAAAAAAATGCCATGACTGAAACATCCCTTTCCGAATTTGGCTGTAGAAGGTTTGGTTATATTCCAGTGATGCCAAAAAGCGGATCTGTGAGTGGGCGGCCATAGACTTTACGACAGATGAACCCATGCGACGTTATTTCCGGGCCCAATTCAGCTCCACAGCCGCAGCAGATGAATTTGTAGGTCATTTCGAACAGGTATGAATGAGTAACCACTCTGTTTTCTGTCCTATTGCTCTTCTCAGATTTCATACAGGTCTCGATATTCCTTGAAATCGGAGAAAATTTATTCCATATGCTGAAAATCCTTGGGCATGTCGGGGGGAAAAGACAATAGTTAGAACTTGTCCTGTACATTCTTATGTCATCAGATTGTATAACGCCTACTATCAGATATACCCCCTGATTGCATTGTGGATGAAATTGTGGTGTACAGCTTTTGTAGCGGAAACATGGTACTATGACATTCCGAGATTTCAACAAAATCCACGAAGTACCTCTCAATAAATTGCAAAAATACAAATACAATAGATGATTTGGCAGCTTATCCTTCACAGTGTTAAGCATAATGCACGACCTGGCCATTGTGATGCTGTCTATCGGCGAGGCAGTGAACAGAAAATCCCGCCAGCCACGTTAACAGTATATCAATTAAAAGTAAATAAAATTGTTGGGAGAAAACTTTGTTTAACTGACATTCATAGTCCCTGTTATATGTTTTTTTCAGGGTAGACAACTTGCAGTGGAATCTGAAATTTCAGAACGGGACATGATGAGTACCTTTCCAAGGGAGATAACTCGACCTGAGGTGGTATCGAGTTCGGCGAATAAAGAGGATGTACATGCATCTGGCATAGGAGGTGTGTGACCAATCAGATTTTAGGACAGTGGACAATAATTATAATGAAGTGCGAATTTTGCATATTTCCATGGTGACACTGGATTTCTGGAATCATGGCATTAAACAAAAAAGTGTGATTAATTTATTTCTTCTCCCACACTTGTGTGACAATATCGTTTGCGGTGTATCCGAGCAACCCGATTATGCAAATTAATTTAGGAGAGGATACGGAATGACGATGTCGACGTTCTATATATTATATGCACGAATGATTATATTCTCTTGACATGTTTGAGAAGTTTTGACTTCTTTAATAGCATTAAGGATTCCATAATATGCTATCGTCCATACATTACGTAATTGGTCAAGAATATTCTCTAATGGTTATAAGTGGACAAGGGCATTACAGGTGAAAATTAAGGGTGTTGGGGGGAGAGGTGGGGGGAGGGGGGGCAGCCAGCAGGGTATCTAAATTTCTGGAAAATTTAACATGTATGTTAATTTCTGGATACCTCCGAAATCACCCTCCATCTGTGATTATAGCTAAATACTATACATATTTATATATCTATGAAATATGAGCCGGTAAACAAATTTCTTGTTTGTGAGACCATCTCTTAGCGAGCTGAAATGTCGATTACATGCTCAATCCCACATCGACAGCTTTGACAAGGAGGAATTTGATCGTCTTGGGCAACTTGTATTGTCATGAATCATATAGTATTAGATCTGAGAAAATGAGGTCCATTTAGAATGTGTATTGAACTATACAGCTTGTCGTTTCATGTGACGGTCAGCGAAATGACAAACGCCATAATTCTAAAGTATTTCTGTTATAACTGTCTCAAGATATCATTAATAAATTGTCCTAGTATGTGGAATATGGATTGAAATATTTTTGTTTGAGATGAGAGTGGCCACATGAATCGTCTTTATTTAATACGCGAGTTGGGCACGTCACATGCATGATCTCTGTTAGCATTCATATTTGACTTCACAGGCAACATGTATATATAACAGTGAAACCTGTGTGAACTGACCATGCTTGGGAACAGATTATAGTGTCAGTTTGGACAGGGTTCTGGTTTATCAAGGTTCAGATTACTTTAAATTTAAGTATTGGGACCATGGATTCTGTCAGTATTTAGAGGTTGGTCAGTTTACCCAGGTGTCTGTATTCACAGGTTTCACTGTACACCATTCCTTACATCATTGTTGGTCCTTACTCTCCCTGTTAACCAGCTGATTCAGGTCAGCACATTTCTGCCTCGTTGGTCACTAGACTAGGCACGTTATACTTCTATATTATTAAACTTCCTTGGGCACTAGAGGATTGTAAAACTTCTATACTGTAGAAGGCGCATTCCATCCATGTCACTATGTAGTACATGTAGTATGTAAGGATGGAGTGGTGTGTGTGTCCATGCCACTTGGTTGTAGTTTAAAAGGATCATCTGTGCGAATGGATAGCGATATAAATGATCAAACCGTGGGTGAGTGCATGCGACCATGCTATTGGGTAGTAGTTTGAAAGAACAAAGCTCTGCTGTGCGTGAGTGTGCATCTGTGCCAGTGGGTAGCAATATGAAATGACCAAACCGTGTGTGAGTTTGTGCGACCGTGTCGCTGGGTAGTAGTATGAAAGGACCGAGTCATATGTGTGTCCGTGCCACTTGGTTGTAGTATGAAAGGGTCGAGCCTGCATGAGTATGTGCGTCTGTGCAAATGAGCAGCCATATGAAATGACCAAGCTGTGTGTGAGTGCATGTGACCATGCCACTGGGTAGTAGTATGAAAGGACCGAGGTGTGCAGAAATACATGCGTCTGTGCCACCGGATAAAACAAGCCAATCCACCCAGGGGCAATCAAACATTGCTGACAATAATATGAATCACAGACACAGAAGAAAGCTTTGAAATGAAATTTACTTGATGTGCATACATACATACATAGCATTGTAGAGGCATTTTTACCATCCTAGAGTTGAGCTTATAGCATTTGGTTGCTGATGCAAGAATATGTCATTTTAAAAGGCTATTCATAGACTGACTTTCATTGGTTTGTGGTAATACTAATTGTCCGCCGCTATTTAGTAGTGGGGGGGGGACTTAGAAACACCGGTGTCCGTAGTTCCATAATTCCGTAAGATTTTCTTGTCCGGACAATAACTCGTGAACGATTTATCCGATCAACTTCAAACTTGGGGTGTGCCTTGACATTGGCGAGAGGACGGTTGGGATTGTTTTTCAGCAATGTGCGTAATCTAATATGGCCGCCGTCAGCCATATTGGATTATAAGCAGTTGGATCTTAGATTTTCTTGTTCGGACAATAACTCGTGAACGATTTAACCGATCAACTTCAAACTTGGGGTGTGCCTTGACATTGGTGAGAGGACGGTTGGCATTGTTTTTCAGCAATGTGCGTAATCTAATATGGCCTCCGTCAGCCATATTGGATTATAAGCAGTTGGATCTTGTCCGGACAATAACTCAAGAACGATTCAACCGATCTACTTCATACCTGGGGAGTGCCTTGACATTGTTGAGAGGAGGATTAGGATTGTTTTTCAAGGACATGCTTAATCCAATATGGCCACCATCGGCCATACTGGATTTCATTGGATTTTAAGCAGTTTGATCTTGTCCGGACAATAGCTGGAGTACGATTCAACTGATCTACTTCAAACTTGGGGAGTCCCTTGACCTTGGTGAGATCCCGGTTAGGATTGTGTTTTATGAACAAGCATAATTCAATTTGGCTGCTATCAACCAGCGATATTGGATTATGTTGCATTTTAAGCAGTTGCATCTTGTCTGGACAACAACTCTAGAATAATTCAACTGATCGACTTCAAACTTGCAGTTTGGCTTGACATCGGTGAGGGGACAGTTGTCATTGCTTTTCAGTTACCTGTGTAATCCAAGATGGCCACCATCAGTCATCTTAGATTTTCAGCATTTAGATCTTGTCTGGACAATAACTCTAGAACAATTCAACCAATCTACTTCAAACTTGGAGAGTGCATGGATATTGGTGAGAGGACAGTTGGTACATGTATTATGTTTTATTGAAGTGCATAATCCAATATGGGTGCCATCCGCTGTATTAGATTATGTTAAGCTCATCAGCGATATCTCCATTTTCAAATCATACTCTTCATCAATGATATGAGATATCATCGACCAAAAAAAATCGAACATAGAGGTCCATGGCCCCCACAGCACCAGCGCCAGTTATGGTGGATGTAATCCACTATAACTGGTGCTGCTAGCGGGGGACATGGACCTCTATGGTCGATTTTTTGATGTATAAACCTACTCTATTGGCCACGAAGCACAGAAATTCCTGTTTGAATGAGCTGGGGAACAAGGAGACTAAAGAACGTAGGACCAATGCTGATTAAAGTGAGCATAGTATATATATATATATATATATATATATATATACATACAAATTATTAAGTCCTCAACATATCCAGTGCCAAGCCTTGTCACTGTCAATGTCAAAATCGAGCAGATTAATAAATTGACCTGTTTGTTATCATTAAACGGTACCTACTAATGAGATTGCTGGTTCGCTTGTTCATTTCCACCCCATTTTCCATACAAAGCTACAGCTGGACACTACCATAGTACCTTTGCCATACGTCAGCCATCTTGGGTGTAAAAACCTCTTTTTGCACTCTCCACGCAGGGCTATTCTGACATATGTCTGCGCCGGAAGCGGACTAAATCTGACGAGATTTCCTGAAGTATTTTGCTAATTATTCCTGAATCCGGCAGTACTATTGGGCCTAATTTGATGCAATTCACACACATCTATAGCAGTGTGGAATCAAATACCATTATATTGTGTATGTTTGTTAAAAAAGATCAATACTTGGATGGGTGACCAGGTGCTGTACTGGCTGGGCTGATCAGTGTCCAAGATAATAGAAACTGTGGACACTCTCGTGTTCTGGCGCCATTGTGATATGACTGAAAAATGTGTTTATAACGACGTTAAATCCTACTCAGTCACTCACTTGATAAAGAAGATTGACCTGGTAAATGTACATTTGTGAGATGATGGTGCACACTCCTGGTCATGGTAAGAATAGGCCTCCACTCCTCAGAGAGCTTGTCATAGGAGGTGACTAACTGGGGCACCTGTGGGGTTCCCGGGTGTGAAAAGAAACAGGACCCTACCCGTGTGGTTTCCGGTTGTGAAAGGAATACGAACCAAACGTCGTGATATGACTGAAATAGTGTTGAGAGCGATGTTAAATCATATTCACTCACTCTTGTGAGATGATGTTCTGGGCTACATGAATAATTGAATGATAGCAGGTGTTCAATCGGGCATAATGGGAGACAACCCTGTTCAGAGGATGTTTTTATCCCTTACTCCTCATGGATGGCGGGTGCTTCTCCTTGCCAAAAATGAGTGGCATACTTCCAAACCACAACGAAGTCCTGAAGTAGAGGTTGTGCGTACCATTTTGCATAGCAGACTGGATTCCGTCCACTTTCAGTGCATATGAATATGTGAATGAGAACCAAGGATAGTAATGGAATCCCAAGATCAATGTGTCCAATCAGAAAGCTTCGCCAGATATGTCGGTGTATCACATGTCATGGTCTCATAAAACAATAAATCTGATTGGTCAATATTTACAGGATGTTGCTTTGCTGAGTGGCATTTTCCGTGAACACGATTCATTCCCATGCGTTCCAACGGTATCGAGAATAAAGATATCCCTGGTTTAGCGAGGATACTATAGAGTAAGCTTTAATGCCCTACACTATTCCATCTGATAACAACATCAAACACCACAGGACAGGCAAATTCAAGGGCAATTACTCCTGCAAGTCAAATATATTAATGTTGAAATTCTGTGAAAATTAGTGTTTCGGCATTGCTTCAATTGAGGTACACCCTGACCAGAAACAAGACATTGTGTTTGACTGTGGCATTTTCAGTTTTCATTTCAGTCTATGCTTCAACATGAGGGAATAGTTTTAAGAAGCAATAAATGTTATACATGTATTTTGCAAGTTGCCAATATTTTATAAGTTGCTAATATATTCATAAATATGAGCATAATCTGGTTCTTTCTTTAAATAATTGGTTCATTTTGTGCTATTTACCGTATTTATACCAGTTAGAGTAGATGATTTACCAAACTGGTAAGAAATAACACAACAAAGAACACTTTGTACATAGTTGATTGTGTTGACTGTGAGATATGTTAACCATGTATCATTGTTGGTACACACTGTAGACGCAGCTTGAGTGTGCTCGCACCATACTGTAAAATCTTTGCTGTTCTTTTCCGTAGTTGCCTTTGCCATGCATGACCTGATGATGAGGAAACTTCTCTTTGAAAGCTTGTAATACAATCCACTATGTACAAAGTGTTCTTTGTCACGTTATTTCTTACCAGTTATTGCTATAGAATATTCCTCCATGTTGAAGCATAAGTGAACTACCCAGAAATATAATACCCCATTTCTTCTAATTTTTCGAACAGCATTTTTGGGCTTAGAAGCAAAAAAACAAACAAATTCCATCTTTGTGTCAACTGAGGCTAAATACTGTGGCATGGATATGTTATTTATCTCAGGAACTGCAAAGATAGTGAAATTTGTAGAATGTTCCCAGAATTTCTCTCCACAGAAAGCCTGAAGTTAAGCATTGCCGTCTTAATAATTAGAAGAAATAGGGTAACAATGCTTTAAGTGAGTCAGAAAACCTGGCTTGAGGAGAGACAGAGGGTCCTGGTTCCTGGCATGTTGCATGGTTTATCTTTATAAATACCAATGTACCGTAAACACATGGAAAAGAGACTGTCTTCTGAGGTTTATTTGTGTGGCCTGGATTGCATGTGTGATAAACATCATCTGTAATTGCGAGATTTGATTAGTCTTGATTAATAGCAATTAGGAAAACTTAGAAACTAACCAAATTTGTACATGTAATGCTTTTGTCTCTCCCCTTAATAATTCAATCACAGGAAGTGAAACTTCCCACCGTAAAATCTGGAGTTGATCAAATTTATTAGAACAGAAAGTTGACAAAATAGTTCAAAATCATACATATATAATCTAGCTTTTCTTCGTTATTTCACTGACTTTAGAGGATGATCAAAGTGATTAGAACAACCAATTGAATTTCGTCCACAAAATTGGGGATGATTGAATATTGATAGGGGGATTGAGTTTCAAAAGGATTACCGTATTCCAACGATTTGACCAACATTACATATCTTTTGCAAAGTTTCGCTTATTTTATGTCTCGTTTAACATTTCTGTTTGTGTTTTATTCTCTCCGCTCTGCAACATGCTTGACCTGCTTTCCTGCTAAATCTACTTGTAGGTAAGAATGCCTGTTGTTGAATGGATCATCTTGAGTACTATATATTTATGTTGTTCTCAGGTAGCAAGGGTTCTTCTCCTTGGGGTTTTGTCGTCAATATGTCATCTGTCTGTTCGTTCAACAGCACAAACTGTTTGTAATCTCTTGATGCCACCTTGGCTTACCAAAGCTACACCACTCTTGCATGTAGTCATTAGCCCAGTAAGTTGAAGATCTGTGATAACCCATATTTTGGCAGTAACATTGTCTGGGTCTGAAATAGTTCCTTCTTCCTCGTGATATTTATTGGAGACATGGCAACTAAGAGTATCTTACCTTATTTACACCATGCATGCATCTGTTCACTGACCCAGATCATGTTCAAGATAATTGAGATCCTATCTGGGTCAATGTGGGTTCAATGATAAACTGCTTTTCTCTGGACTTGATACGGAATATGTAGCTTACCAATTTCGCAACACAAAAAGAAAAATTACATATCTTATCCCTTGTTTCACTGTACATGCACTTGGAATATTAGTGACCTTGACCTTTTTTCGTTATTTCACTGGGTTCGAATAGATCCAAAATGTTGTCCATGTCCCAGTCGATAAACCCATTCAGAATGAATCAATATGAGTGACCTTGACCCTGTTCTGCCAAGGTCACCAGGTCAAGATAACTGCATTCATCAGCTCTCAATTCACAGCACAATATTTCTCTTCTCTCAAGGTTGCATGGAAAGTGATCTGCTTGGTAATGGTTCACAGTTTGCATGTTGTGTTATGGCTAGATGAGGTAACTTAATTGCTCTTCATATTTATTTTGTACAATTGATCATCTTGATTATATTAATAAAAAAAATGTCTGATTTCTCCATTTTCTGCTTTTCCAGTAACTCACTTTACAGTAATTTAATCTGGCACAATGCCTCTTCTCAACACTTTCTTCGGAAGGTATTGTTCGACATTAGAGATGATAATTTTCTGTTAAGTTTTTGCAATACTCTGCTCCAAAATGTGTTGAAAGCTTCAGTTTTTTATCTCCAATCAAAATTTATTACAGTTTGCAAGTACATTTTGTTCCGATTTTTTTTTGTTTTTAACCCCTCGGCCATTTTGGCCTCGGGGTATTGTCGTCGCCATGTACGTACGTCCGTCCGTCCGTTTACCCCATTTTAGGCAAAACCGCTTGAGACACAACCACTAAATTTTCAACACTTATTCATCTAGTGCTAAACCAGACGCCTATCGAAAGTGGCTCCACTCGGCCCATATTTTACAGAGTTCTGCCCCTTTACAGATATATTAATTTCTAATTCTGTCCGATATGCCTGAATGTAACCAGCTATATCTGCAGAACTGTGTTCGGTATAGCTACTATATTTTGGACACTTATTTATATTGTTGTATTCTACAAGCCAACAAAGGATTACTCGCCTCGGCTTATGGAGTTATGCCCCTTTCTGATGTAATAATCTCCGATTTTGTTATTTGTAGCTGAATGTACAAGTTATTTCTGCAGATCCGTGTTAGGTACAGCTTATTCGTCTCGGTTCTTATTTCACAGAGTGCTAAGTCAGACGCCTATCGAAAGTGGCTTCCCTCGGCCCATATTTTACAGAGTTCTGCCCCTTTACAGATATATTAATTTCTATTTCTGTCCTATATGCGTGAATGTAACCAGCTATATCTGCAGAACTGTGTACGGTATAGCTACTATATTTTGGAAACTTATTCATATTGCTGTATTCTACAAGCCAACAAAGGATTACTCGCCTCGGCTTATGGAGTTATGCCCCTTTTGGATGTAATAATCTCCGATTTTGTTATCTGTAGTTGAATTCACAAGTTATATCTGCAGATCCGTGTTCGGTACAGCTTATTCGTCTCAGTTCTTATTTTACAGTAGTGCCAAGTCAGATGCCTATCAAAAGTGGCTCCCCTCGGCCCATACTTTTCAGAGTTATGTCCCTTTACTGATATATTAATTTCTATTTCTGTCCTATATGCCTGAATGTAACCAACTGTGTCTGCGAAACTGTGTTCGGTATAGCTACTATATTTTGGAAACTTATTTATATTGTTGTATTCTACAAGCCAACAAAGGATTACTCGCCTCGGCTTATGGAGTTATGCCCCTTTCGGATGTAATAATCTTCGATTTTGTTATCTGTAGCTGAATGTACAAGCTATATCTGTAGATCTGTCGGTACAGCTTATTTGTCTCGGTTCTTATTTTACAGAGTGCTAAGTCAGACGCCTATCGAAAGTGGCTCCCCTTGACCCATATTTTACAGAGTTATGCCCCTTTACAGATACATAATTTTTCCATTTCTGTCCTATATGCCTGAATGTAACTAAGTACCAGTATATCTTGATCATCCCACATAGAACTATCTCTTCCCCAATTCACACTACACATGGGTCTCAATCACTTGGGGAAAGCCGAGGGGTTTTGATTAGGTCAATCTCATGATTGTTTCTAATATTCAGTGGTGTCCTTCAGATTGGCAAAGGGAGAATATGTATCTGCTTTCCTCTTGTTGGATTTCTGATAGTTTATAAAACAGAATTTCATTGAAAAGTTTTCTCATTTTCTCCCTAGCCGTCAACCATGGAATTCAGTTGTTTCATCAAAGCTGACAATCTCTTTTCCTTGTCTTTATTTGCAGTCGGAATGAGTGGTATACATCAGTTTCTAAATATGGCATTACTAGTAGCC
>JAVTVY010036705.1:0-16330 GCA_036873755.1 Hanleya hanleyi | reverse complement strand
AATCAAGTTTCGTATAGAACATTTGAATGGTATCAGAGATAAACATCATTAAAGATTCTGAATAAATTAAAGATGGCCGCCAAGATTTCCGCCAAATCAGAGAAACCAGATCTGTCATTCATCGTAAGTCTCTTGACGCATCAATGATGTATACCAAATTTTCCACTGAGCACTCCAACGGAATCAGAGATAGATCATTAATCATTTTGCCTAAATTAAAGATGGCCACCAAAGGTTTTCAGTCAATCAGGTCCCAATTCAAAGTATCTGGATGTATTGATGATATATACCTACCTTCATATAAAACAATTGAATGGTAACCGAGATATGTATGCTATCATTATCGGTTTCGTATGAATTAAAGATGGCATCCAGGGTTCCCAGCTAATCAGAAAAGCCTGTTTGGTAATTCGTTGAAAGTTGCTTGATGTATCGATGATGTATATCAAATTTCGTATTGAACAGTTGAATGGTTTTCGAGATATGGATCATTATCCATTTTGCATGAAATTAAAGATGGCTGCTAAGGTTCCCACCCAATCAGGTCCCAATTCTATAGGCTTCTGGTCCTTGACTAGGCAAATAAGCATACCAAATTTGGAATTCATCAGCGAAACAGTTTTCCGGCTATCTCGCTCACGAACGGACGTATGGACAGACGGACGTACAAGATGATGACAATACCCCATGGCCAAAAATGGCCGAGGGGTAAAAACATGGGTCTGTGCCTGATAAATTTTAAGCCTTTGGGGTTGCAACTCATTCATAGAAAGCTCCCTGTACATGAACAACTGCACTGACAACTGCATTCCATCATCTGTCAGTCTGAAGACCAGCAAGGTTGAATTCAGTTCAATTCAGGAAATTGATCATATGCACAGTGTGCACCCAAACATTAGGAACACAGTTGTAATTAATATAGTAATATACGTGTGTAGACAAATGATTCGTGCAGAAGCTTCAGGGTAAATCCTATGATGTGCAATACAATTATTTGTTAGCAAAATTGAAGGGAATGTTGTCCTTCGTTTAAGATGACACGAAATTCAAAAATCAGGGATTCAGTACTGCGGGGATTTCCCCGCCAGTTATATCACATTATACTTCTGAAATAAAATATGGTTCATGCAAAAGCTTTAGGGTAAATCATATGATGTGGAATAGAATGATTTCATATAGCAAAATTGAAGGCCCATTTTGACTGGAACGGACAAGAAGAAGAGAAACTCAGTGGTGCCACCTTCAGCCAGTTGTTGCTGAAATGCAATACGGACTGGCGTCCTGTCGCAAGGAATGCGTATTCCGAATTTCGGAATAACCCAACACAGCATTAGGAAGTTATCGCTTCGAACAGATGTACACAGAAAAAAAATCTATTTTGACCCAGTGGCACCACCTTCAGGCCGATGTTGCTGAAATGCAATACGGACTGGCCTCTTGTCGCAAGGAATGCGAATGCTGAATTTCGGAAGAATCCAACAGAGCGTTAGGAAGTTATCGCTTCGAACAGACATGCACGGATGTACACGAACATCCACGGACTCAAAAAAGCAAGAACCAGTGGCGCTACCTTCAGGCAGATGTTGCTGAAATGTAATACGGACTGGCGTCTTGTCACAAGGAATGCGTGTTATAATTTTGGAAGAATCCAACAAAACTTTAGGAAGTTATCGCTTCGAACAGACGTACATGTACACGGACATCCACGGATGCAAAGAAGCAAGAACTAGTGGCGCCACCTTCAGGCAGATGTTGCTGAAATGCAATACGGACTGGCCTCTTGTCGCAAGGAATGCGAATGCTGAATTTCGGAAGAATCCAACAAAGCGTTAGAAAGTTATCGCTTCGACAGACATGCACGGACGTACACGAACATCCACGGACACAAAGAAGTAAGAACCAGTGGCGCCACCTTCAGGCAGATGTTGCTGAGATGTAATACAGACTGGCATCTTGTCGCAAGGTAAACATATTCCGAATTTCGGAAGAATCCAACAAAGCATTAGGAAGTTATCACTTCGAACAGACGTACACGGACATTCACGGATACGAAGAAGCAAGAACTAGTGGCGCCACCTTCAAGCAGATGTTGCTGAAATGCAATACGGACTGGTGTCTTGTCGCAAGGAATGTGTATGCCGAATTTCGGAAGAATCCAACTAAGCGTTAGAAAGTTATCGCTTCGAACAGACATGCACGGACGTACACGGACATCCACATACGCAAAGAAGCAAGAACTAGTGGCGCCACCTTCAGGCAGATGTTGCTGAAATGCAATACGGACTGGCGTCTTGCCGCAAGGAATGCATATTCCGAATTTCGGAAGAATCCAACAAAGCGTTAGGAAGTTATCGCTTCGAACAGACATGGACGGACACACGGACATCCACGGACGCAAAGAAGCAAGAACTAGTGGCGCCACCTTCAGGCAGATGTTGCTGAAATGCAATACGGACTGGCGTCTTGCCGCAAGGAATGCATATTCCGAATTTCAGAAGAATCCAACAAAGCGTTAGGAAGTTATCGCTTCGAACAGACATGGACGGACACACGTCCATCCACGGATGCAAAGAAGCAAGAACTAGTGGCGCCACCTTCAGGCAGATGTTGCTGAAATGCAATACGGACTGGCGTCTTGCCGCAAGGAATGCATATTCCGAATTTCGGAAGAATCCAACAAAGCGTTAGGAAGTTATCGCTTCGAACAGACATGGACGGACACACGGACATCCACGGACGCAAAGAAGCAAGAACTAGTGGCGCCACCTTCAGGCAGATGTTGCTGAAATGCAATACGGACTGGCGGCTTGCCGCAAGGAATGCATATTCCGAATTTCAGAAGAATCCAACAAAGCGTTGGGAAGTTATCGCTTCGAACAGACCTGGACGGACACACGGACATCCACGGACGCAAAGAAGCAAGAACTAGTGGCGCCACCTTCAGGCAGATGTTGCTGAAATGCAATACGGACTGGCGTCTTGCCGCAAGGAATGCATATTCCGAATTTCGGAAGAATCCAACAAAGCGTTAGGAAGTTATCGCTTCGAACAGACATGGACGGACACACGGACACACGGACACACGGACATCCACGGACGCAAAGAAGCAAGAACTAGTGGCGCCACCTTCAGGCAGATGTTGCTGAAATGCAATACGGACTGGCGTCTTGCCGCAAGGAATGCATATTCCGAATTTCGGAAGAATCCAACAAAGCGTTAGGAAGTTATCGCTTCGAACAGACATGGACGGACACACAGACATCCACGGACACAAAGAAGCAAGAACCATTTTAAAGTCCCCGGCCGCGTTGCGGCGGGGGACAAAAAGCAGTGCGCATCCCCTGCTTGGGTATGATATAATATTGGGGATAATAGAATGGTTGACATGTAACCCTGTGTTGTTGTTCTCTCATTGAACAAGTCAATCAGCACGGTTTTAGCACGGGCCAGACCCGTGGGATATGGGTGTATGTGTATAAGAATAAAACAGTGAAGTTAGCCGTCTCTCTTTCGCAAGACATGGTGTGGATATCACATTTCCGATAAACAACACGCCAAGTGTAATTGTTCCACGAGAGCTCTCCACCCTACACGACCCATTTGAACAATATATTGTCTACCTATCGCCCAAAACGTTCACAACAGGCGTTCCTAGCGACTGTACATGCGCAGTCACTTCACCAGACACAACACAACGGCCCTGATAACACTCCGTCTTATTCCACAGAGATGACGCCCTACACGTTGCATCAGGATGGTCCCTATATCGCCCAAACACACCCCCACGCATTGAATCATGCGCTTTCTCTACTACTCGATTGTGCACCATGATGTCATTATCTCGGGCAGAATCCCAGTCGTAGTCTACACTACCAGAGTTTCAAGTCAACACTCTGTACGCCACATCTGGACCCAGGATGGTCTCTACATCGTTTAAACACACTCAGGCTGCGCACCCCTATAAAATGACATGCGCAAGTGACACCACAACGTCACTTCGGGTAAAAAACACCCCAAGCGTTGTCCACATCCCGAGGGCTTCAAAACGAGATGCTGTACTCCATATTTGGACACCGGATGGTCTCCGAATCGCTCAAACACAAACTCGAGCACCCCTAAAATGACATTTTCTCTACTACTCCTTGGTATCATCTTGAATCGCGGGGCATGTAGACTATGCTTGGGGTGGTTTTGACTGGAAGTGACATCATGGAGCGCATGTGTCCAACTGGCCAATGAGTATCCTACCTAGTCCTACTTGACTGGGTTGATCCACTTTTTTGGGGGGGGGGGCTAAATTTCGTTTCTTTTTGCGCATATTTATTTTTTAGGAAACTCTTATTTTTGCATCAACCTGGACAATTTCGTAACCCCACGTTGCCATAACAACCCAGGGTCAAAGGTCAATCCTCATTTCCTCCCCATTTTTTACAGCACACCCTCCCTTTAACTTACCCCATAGAGGTTTTACTTTTATATACTACTATCAGCGTTATTCCCAATGTCTTCTGGGTTATAAAATAGGGCACGCGTCAGTCAACTTAACAGTGAAAATGTCTAGAGCTATAAAATGCACACTTTCCACAATTATGAATTCAAACACACACATTATTCAAAAAGATAAATCCTATTATTTAAAACAGCGGTCTAACTTGGCAGACTTCGACTTCGACTTCTTTATCGCCTATATTTTCAACACAAGTCGACTTCTCCGTTCACGCTTTGAATTCGAAATGGGAACGGAGAAGTCAAGGTTTCCGTGAAGATGCAAAAAAAGTTCTTTGTTTGATAAACTGTCATGCCTCAAACCCTAAACGTTCGTTTTTCATACTATTTTAACAGCTCCCTAAAACACTTGAGTGAAATTTCACTCAAATAAGAGCGGAAATGCATCCCACTTTTACTAATTTCACTGTGACAAGTTGAGTGACTTCCACTCAAGTTCAGTGAGTTTCACTCAAGCTGAGTGACTCGAGTGGAATCAACTTCACTAAACTTGACTGATCTATAAACTCAAACTTGAGTGAATTCCGCTAAAATTGAGTGAGATGCTTTCGACACTTAGTTGAACTTTCACCCTAGTTTTTTTAGAGAGTAGGCATCCTGCTTTCCTCACACACAAAAACGACAGCAAATTAATGGTGATAACAGACTCTTAGAAATCTGATAAAAATCTCATAAAACCAAATTTGGTTCTATGTTGAAGTGAATATACTGAAGAACCAAAATTTGTAAGGTCAACAGAGATTTTGAAATGTATGCATGGAAAAGGAGTTGACGCGCGCTCAGATCATATAAATAGACCATGTTTTGGCCTTGCGGATTAAATGATTAGTATATGATCTTGATGTGATTCATAAATAACCCCATAATATCGAGTTAAAGCAGCAAGTCGCACATAAGCACACACAGAAATGGAAGTAGAACAAAACATCGCCTCCATCGTTAAAGTACAGAAAAGCTTGGCACTCAAATGAAACACAAGAAATTAGTGAAACCCTACACTCATATAGTAAAATCACCATGCATTCAACAATTATCCACAGTTGTTAACGTCGGTCAAGAAAAGCGTATAAGTTAATAAATACTTCTACAATGCTTAACCTATATCTTTCTACAAACGAGTTAAGTCCGTTTTTCGTTTACCCGTTTAGTCAGGGTTATGGATAGCACCTGCGTAAAAGCAGTCGGGCGTAACATCCGTTTTCATTCATTGCTGCAACCAGCGGGCCTGGGAACTGTGTCAGGCGATGTGTTTAGGTATTCAACAATGACAACGTTTACGACCAATGACAGATGACATCGTCGTCATGGCAGGATGAACAAAAAGTCAAATTTCCCGCGGTTAAAACACACATTCGTTCGCAAGGTTGGGAAGAAAACATCAGCAAGGACAGCGGGACTTTTGATAGCATGTGCGCGTGGACGTGCAAGAGACGGAACCAAGGAAGGCAGATTTTCTTTCCCTTCTCGGCGTGGATGCGGTGTCAGCTCGGGCAGATTTCATGTTAACTTAAGCTGTAAACTGCCGGTTAAAACTTTAAGCAGTGCTCGCTAATCTCTGATTTCCCCCAGAACCCGCTTGATTTGTGCTTTTGTGACTGTGATTTCAGTTTGCAAATTAACTTGAAAGTTAAATGCAGGAATGTATATTATTGTTGGAGGAGAGTTTAGCCGCGAAGTCACTTTTTCCTCGGCTTGATGGCATGTACTATGGCCAGAAGAAAGTATGGCTACTTCGGCTCAAACTCGAGATATTTGGTCTACGTCGGCTTCGGAATGGTGTTCGGAATTCTGGTCGCCATATGTACCAAGCACGTTATTCTACCGTGTGGGATGGGGCTTCCTGAATGCTGTGGAACGAGCAAAATCGCCCAAACTTGGCTGCCGAAAACTTATACGGAAAGGACGAAATCGCATCAGAAGTCAAGAGACGATGTTATCTCGCCATCGGATGCGGAAATCCCCTCATCCGATCAAAATCGGATGCACGTTGATCACTCCACGCGCGGATTTCTTCTTATCGGAGTTATGACGGCTCAAAAATACCTCGACACCCGAGCTATTTCAGGCTATCGGACTTGGGTTAAAACTATCCCCGGTAAAGTTATATTCTTTTCCAGCGAGGGCTCGGAAACAAGGAACGGTTTGCCCCTCGTGGCTTTACCCGGCGTGGACGATTCCTATCCGCCGCAAAAGAAATCCTTCATGATGTTGAAATATATGCACGACCATTTTATCGACAAATACTCTTGGTTTGTTCGGGCCGACGACGATGTTTACATTCGGGGGGAAAAGTTAGAGAAGTTCTTGCGATCTGTCAACAGTTCCAAGCCTCAGTTCATCGGCCAGGCCGGCATCGGGATGAAAGAGGAAATAGGGCGACTGAGCTTGGACGTCGACGAGAATTTCTGCATGGGGGGACCAGGAGTCGTATTTAGCCGAGAAACCCTCAGCCGTGTGACAGCACACACCGATTATTGTCTGAAACATTTTTACTCCACACACGAGGATGTCGAGGTGGGCAGATGTGTGCGGAGATTTGCTGGAATTCCCTGCACGTGGGCATTCGAGGTAAGCTTTTCTGAAACTTTTTGTTTATTCCCTTAAAACCGCTGTTTTCTTGCAGCCTTAAAACGGCTAGAAGTTGCTGAACTGGGGGGTGAAACTGTGTTAAATTTGTATTTTCCTCTTAGTTTTGGGGGAAAAGGAGGCGGGACATGGTGGATTTATATATTTGAGGTTACCGTCTTGATAATACTTGTCATTTTGTGTTTATTCCGTTAGATTAATGTGTTATCTTCAAACAAGATAACACAGTCATATCTTTTTGTTTGCAGATAATATTGTACAATTGACCAGCATGTCAAAGGCAAAACTTCAGGTCATGATTTCAATTAAATTATACAATGCTAAAAATCATGCCTCTTTGATGAACATGTTTTTGTTCCATGCCAAAATTTTACCTAAGAATAAATTGAGGACTGGTAATGCATGCCTGGTGGAAGTTATACTATTCAGTTTATTTCTCTAAGTTAGTTCATGTGGTCAATATTGGATGTGTGTAGGATGGATTAGCTGTGTTTACACTATTCCAGATATGTTGTTAATCCCTAATTGTTAAAACACCCCATGTGTGCCAAAGACTAGCTTTGTCTTAACTTCAGGAATTTCATGTAAATTTTATCACCACCTTTGTATTGAAAGATTTGTCAGGAAAAATACAGTTTTTAGTAATTTTGGTGTGAAACTTAGATTTCACATCTTTCAGGTTTTGGAGAGCAAATAAAGAAAATCAGCGAAGAATATCTTAAAATAACATCCAATGCATTGATATCGTGCATTTTGTGTGACAGTTTCTCTGACTTGGATAATGAAACAATACATACCATGTTAAAAGTACAAATCTACTCTAGTTTAAACAGGACTCCACTATGTACCACTCAGTTTCTCTGACTTGGATAATGAAACAATACATACCATGTTAAAAGTACAAATCTACTCTAGTTTAAACAGGACTCCACTATGTACCACTCCATTCTTGTGACCGCACAAATGTTCTTGAGAGCAAAATCTGCAAAAACCTCTTATCACCTTTGCCATTCACACTATAGAATTCAGATAGTGGAATTTGATCAAGATTATTAAACTGTAATCCACTTGTCTTCTAGACTAGTCTAGGCAGCATGTCAGTTTATGTTTTACTAAGGTTCTAAATGTAGAATGTCAAAGATTAAGTTCAAGAACAATAATGTGTTTTTTTTAATATCAATATTCAGTTTTTGAGAACAGGTCTTGGTATTGTTTCCATTGCTGTAGTTGAAAGATTGTTGCAACTGTTCAGCAATGTAGCAATTGCTACACATTGTTGCGAACTTATGCAACACTGTTGTCTGACATTATCACATTGTTTGCAAACAGTTCCAATTGATGTTACAAAATTGTATCATTATCATTATTGTATACAGTATCATTTTGAAATAATGTTCTCCAAATAGGAAATTTCACAGAGAGTGTGAGGAAATAGAGATACAGGGTTTTCTTTCTCAAGAGGCATTTCTTTTAATTAGCAAACATGGTTTTTGAGCCCCAGTTTTAAAAACCGGTGAGTTTGGATTCAAAAACTTTGCCATCGGCACACAAGCAGCTGTTTTACCACTCATCGCTGACTGACAATGTCACATTGTGCCATTTTGATTGATATCACACGATCTCTAATCTGACGCTGCTTGGTTACTGTATAGCTGGCGATCGATCTGCACACAGAAGTTTTTGTCTCTAAGTATTAAACAAGCGGAATATATGAATCCATGCAGCTAATTCAGGAGCCAGAAAACTCTGTTCCCCGCACACCAGGAAATTGCTCAGATTGTCAGCCACTAGTGTCAAAATATCCAGACACTGTTGTTCAAAACTCCTGTGTGTGATGGGTTTAAATATTTTTGAAATGAAATTAGAATGAGATCATTTCCAGTCCTCAAAAAATAATCTTGGCAGTCAGCAATTGCTGAGGTGAATGCTGAAGCAGAATCAGTTCACCACAGCTATATTTAACATGGTGTTCAATGTGTGTTATTTCAATGCCACAAGATATTTGCAGAGGCAGATTTCTTATTCGTAAGGGCTGGATTTCTCTGAGGGAATAGAGCTCAGATTTCTAAAGCCCAACTCACACTACGAACATTTTGTTGTATTAGAACAAAAAACTGTTCAGAACATGTTTTGTCTGCAGTGTGAGGTGCCCAGAAACAAAAAACATCTGTTCGGAACAATTGTTCGTGGGATCAAACTTGTTTGATATTGCGAACATGTTTTGCCCTGAAACAAGTTTTTATCTTCAGTGTGTGATGATCGCGAACATTTTGCCGAACATTTACCAACAGTTATCCAATCAACTGGCAGCTGTCGGTCATGTGACGAAGCCACTCTCACATGACACAACAAAATGGCCTCGCTGCTTGGTCGCGGCGACTGGCGGTCAAGAGAAAATGTTCGTAGTGTGAGGTTACCACGAACAAAAACACGAACAAACTGTTCTGTTCTAATACAACAAGTTGTTCGTAGTGTGAGTTGGGCTTAAGTCACATTTGTTTTAACAGCTTCTTTGTAGGCTTTTATGCAGAGAAACCGGGAAACAATGTTTCAGCTACACGCTTAAAACTAAAGTGTTGAAACTTACTCGTAAAGTGTTGAAATAACCCTTTAAGTGTGTCCACAGGGACTGCTCTTTAAGTGTTGTCCCTGTGGACACACTTAAAGGGTTATTTCAACACTTTACGAGTAAGTTTCAACACTTTAGTTTTAAGCGTGTAATTGACATGTATTGGGGAATTTTTGGTTCCAGTTGATAGGCCCTTTAACTTAGGAATTCGCCAAACTTTGTTACAATGTCCACAAAAACTGTTCTTAAGCTTCTTACAAAGAAATATTATTCTTTGGAAGTGGATTTTCTAGTAGTATGAATGCCGATCTTTGCGCAATTTTTCCAACAATATTTGTCTTAAGAAGAGATAAATGTTTTTGTAGTACGGTACCGTATTTCTATTGCAGAGAAAAGGCTTTTAAAACTTCAGTCATGCTCAGATAAGGCTGTCTAAAAACGGAACTGTGATCTAATGTTCCATTATCCCAAGGCAGTTGACCAGGGTATAGGTTACAGCCTGGAGTGACGATGGTAATGATGGAAATGGGTCTATTACATTAGGCACTTTGTCTATGGTATCATATATCTGTACATGACCTGGTCAAATTACAATAACAGGGCCAGAGTCACATACACAACCTTTAAATGTTAATATTTGGGATAACAGTTATTATGTCATGAAAGGTTAATAATCAGGCAATGATAGGTTAAATACTAACATCTAGCAGGTTATTACTCGCCTAGTTTGTGTACTTAGTTGATGTCAGATTTTCTTCCCAGAGACCTCCTTCCTTTTCATCATTATTGACACGTGTACAGAGAGACTGTAAATTATGGGGACCCAGAATTGCTTTTGTCACAAAAAGTTGGGTGTGTGTAGAGGAGAGGGGAATGATAATGACAGTTGGACATGAAAATAAATGATGCTGAAAATGAAAACCAGGCTTCACCCACCCACATGTCCTTCTTCAGGAATTAATCACTGCATGGGCAGCCATATTCTGCCTGGTACCTACACATTCAATATGTCATGTAAACAGATGTTTCTACACTATAAAAAATGAAAATGGGTGTCAAGAGAACTCATCAATGCCTCTGCCTTCAATAGAAGTTCAATAGAGGCTATATGAAAAGGATCGAGCATTAAAATTAATTGTTCTTTGAATATAGATGTGGAGAAATCGGTGAAGACCAACTCATGGTAATTATAAGGGCCCTCGGTGGCCGACTGGTCTAAGGTGCATCGATCGTTTGTGATCACCTCACATTGCTGAACCAAGCGGTGTGAGGCATTGAGATAAGCTGAGATAGTGCACGAGTTTGAGGTAAAAGTTTGTCAGTTACTTGCCAATGGGTGGTCTCTTCAGGTACTCCGGGTTCCGCCACCATTCAAATGATCTGAGTGCGACATTAACCCCCCCCCACCCGAGCCCTTCATGGTAACAGATGCTTCCACTGAAAAAAATGTGGGACGAGTTGATTACACACGACCTGGTATATACTGGAATAGATGCAGAAAATAGGCGGCGGCCCAAAACGTCATAAATATGACCAAAACCATTTTTTATCTCATAAATAGGATATGCACATCCCCAATCCATAATAAATTTGTGTACAAAGTTTCAGAAGTATCCGATTAAAACTGTTGGACTATAGTTGATTTCAGAAGAGCGTGGTCTGTACTGGAATAGATCGATGCAGGAAACTGGCAAAGTTCAAGCGAGTTCAAAATGTCATAAATATGACAAAAATTGATATTTCATCTCATAAATAGGACATGTACATATTCAAACCATGTTAAACATGTCGATGAATTAGTGTCTGAGCTTCTGATGAAAACTGTGTGAGTATAGTTGATTAGACTTGCTAGATAAGTGTGAGGAAGAGCTAGACAGAAAAGACAGATTGCATGGACCGGCCAAACACTCTATGCCTCCTAGCATATACTTTGTATGTGGATGCATAAAAAACCTGAACTGGAAGTGAAGAGGGTCAAAAATAATGTTAATAGGTGATGGTTGGTATAATTAAATTAACATGTGAATTTGATCATAGTTTTGGGTCAGTTCTGAAGAGGGTATTAGCAGTGTAAGCCAGTGTTTATATGGGTCAGAACAGTGGCAGTCAACATGTGAGGCTACAGATGATTTATGAACCTTGTCAGTTGTGCTAAATTTACTTCTACACATGCAACTGTAATGCTCAGAAGCTTGAATCAGGAAAAAGTACATTTTCCTTTTGAAGCAATAATTATTTAATGCTCTGGAGGATGTCTTTTCACAATTTTACAGATTCTTAAATACAGTACAGTGCATTAAAGACTTTACGTGTGACGCGATTGTAGCGCGTGTCTAACGCGACTACTCACCCGCGTCAATTAAAGATAGTCCCGACTGAAAAAAGTTAAGCGCGCGTCTAAATCGCGAGTATGGAGCGACTATGAATTTTCCGCGTTTTATCTCCGACGCGGTCATGAAAGACATCGACGCCAGGCGAACTGTTTTCAGCGCATCGACCAGACAGGCGGGAAATATACACGCGATTTCTCAACGGGTGTGAATTTTGTGTGAAGCGTTCTTCAGTCGACAACCGATGGCGGGGATCAGTTCAGAGGCAATTGCATTAATGTTTATACTCGTTTCGTTCGCGGTTCGATTCGGTTATTAAAATATGGCCGCAAATATTTTTAATCCGACCGAAATATGAATGACTTATGACCAGATTATCATGTTTTGAACGGAGTTTGACCGGAACGAAATGAACGGACCGGATCTAGAATGAAAAGGCTTTCAATTTATGAGAAATAATGAATAAATGAATGAATGCAAAGTTATGCCTGTGGATAAAGTTGAATGACTGACAGAATGGGTTAGAAACCCGTATAGTTAAATGATGTTTACAAAATGTACTGATTGAAATTGTTATAAATACATAATGTGAACTCCCGGCCAATAGATCCACGTGGTGCGAGGCGGGAAAGGAATGTTTGACCTCTGAAAATGTGTATACCGGTACTGTGAACGCTTGGCCTAGAGCAAAAGACGTCCTTATTTTCCTGGTTGGAATCAGTGAGGCTTATAACACGTTCAATTGTCATCTCTGCATTAATTACGAGGATTATAAACAAGGAAATAAGAGTCCCCCCGCAGTTCCTGGGAATAGGAATTGAAGGTACATTGTAAATGGAATTGACATCGTCAACTCTGCGAACTTTGACCCTGCAGAGCTAAGCCCCGCTGAAAGAGCCGCCTCACGCATCTGACAATCAATATCATTTACGGAGAAAATTGAAAGGTTTTTCTTATTTTTTCTTGTCTTCTTTCCTTTCAATAACTGCTAGAAACTATCCCCCAAAACGTCATAATTATTATTGTTTGGAACTTTCTAAACATTGTATCACAGATGAAATAATCTATTTTTCCTATTTAAGAAATTCAAGAAAATCTAAGAAAATTATTTTTTGCTGTGTTTGAATAACTTTTTCTTTCCTCATACTTTTTATTCCCGGACATAAACTTTCACGGTTTTATATAATAAGCAATTTCGCTTGTTTTTATTTTAGTGCATCGATGGTATGACTGCAAAAACAAATTAAGAGAATCAAGTTCCATATTATTCTGAATGTTTCAATAAATTTTCAGTGACAAACACACACAAATTCTCTTCTTTCTGAACGTCCGAAATACGACTGACCGTGAGCGGCAATCACCTGGATTTCTTTGTAAAACCGAAAATGAAATTGTAGTTTGAGATCCGCTTCCCATACGGATTTCGCGGCCCATCAACTCAATGTTTTATTTCACGTTACATTTCTTATTTCATTTAAGATGTTTACAAGCGCTGTATTTTAAAATAAATAAATATACAGGTATCGCGTGGATAGCAACAGTTCAGTGATTTTATGCTCAAATAAAATATATTATACTTCAATCTTATTAATTTAATCTGTTGAACTCTTCTGAGATGTGACCGACACCGTTGTTACTTACCTGCTGTGAAGTAATAATACTGAGGTGTCACATTCAACTCAGTGACGGGGCAAGTGAAAAACAGTTCAGGGGATTAGCGATTCACCTGGTAATCTTTCGCACATTGGGATTATGATAAAATTAGCGGCAGGATGAAATAAAGTGTCACAACTTGAGTATACTTTGCTAAAATGTAAAGGCAAATCTAAGTGGAAGGGATGGGCCGCGAAATCCGTATGGGAATTTTCAATCAGAAGGGATATCATTCGCCTCTGAATACGAAACACTAGTCGAGTACACAGATGTCTTTATGGAAATGGATTACAACAACAGATCCCGCCAAAACTTATCAGCAGTTTTACAGTCACCTCCATAACAGGTTACATTGTGGAACGCAAATAGAATCTAGAGTGAACGAAAGAAATTCTTCCATAAAGCCTTCATTTTTGCATGAGAAAACCGGAATGCGAAATTGAAGACCGAAGAGTTTCCTGCTGTTATTGTTGCTGTGGCAGCACGCGGACCTTGGCGAGAGCACTTCTTCGCGCAGACGTCGCGAAAGATTTCATTCCAATTCAGAGCATACAAAATTATGTTTTTAGATCTAATATAAAATTGGTTGTAGTAGGAAGAAGAAACACATATCTCTGTGATATTGACCATTATTGACGATCTTCGTTATTTTCTTGAAGTTGGAAATCCTTCCGTGTAATGACAAGTGATACCACAGTATACATGTAGCGTGATATATGCAGGAAAATAAAATGCGGACACTGGCAGATAAATTTTATAAATATCGTACAAAACACATTTATATAGACTCCAGATTCTATAGGTACGGTAATCAATTTGACCAGAATGCGTAATTTTAATGAAACTGCTCAGTGGAGTTTTAAGTCCTTTCTATGGCAATAAATTCAATTGCGCTATGAACGATCCACGTGTCTGAACGAGCGTTCACCGACAATTACTGTTCTCCGCGAATCATAATTTATTTAACAATACAAGCTCTGTCACACCGATGGCGCTTTTAACCGATTTGCATAAAACATGGTCGCGTTTTCACCAGTTATAAAACAAACGTATCGGAACTAACAGGACGTTCCTGGTACTCGCGCTCGATCTTTAGAATGCGACTGGAACTTTTTGGTGGGCGCGTTTTTGACGCGAGGCAGTAGAAAAAGTGTTTCTTCTTTCTCGCGTTTTTAACGCGGAGCCCTGAACAAGTAGGTGCGCCTGACACGTATTTTTGTTTTTATTTCATCGCGACTAGTGTAAAGTCTTTTCCGCACTGTACTGTACATGGCAGTGTGAATATAACGTTACATCACAGGATTTACGAAGTAGCTAGGGTAGGCATTAGGACTTTGACGAGCACGGAACTCTTGCAAATCCCCCCCAAGTTGAAATCCTGCCTATATTAAGATCGGCACGGCCCAAGTCAGAATCACCAGTGATTTTCATCAAAAATCACCAGTGATTTTCATCAAAAATCACCAGAAATTATCATCAAAAGTAGGTCAGCTCAGAACTTGCTGGTAACAGTCCCCTAATGCACCTTCATGCAAAAAATCAAGGTTCTAATATCAACAGTTCTCCTTATTGATTGATTGATTGATATTTATTCACCATATACCAACATAACAATAAATATAACAATGGTAAAATAATGGTTCAGATAATACAATATATATATACATAATGGTTGGTGTGATAATGGCGGGAATAAAACCCAGATGGGCTTGTTCTATCCCATAATAATTTAGTGCATATTATAATAAAAAATAAATTTAAGTATATAAATATATTTACTAATAATATAATGGTGAATTATATGAGCTCAGAGAGATCAATAACATTTGTTTTGAACGTATATACAAAGGAGAGGATAGCTTAATAGGTGTACTTGGGGAACATATGATACAATGATATATATAACTATGATTATTTGATAATATGATTATTACATATTTATGTAAACACACATGTACACACACGTACGCACACACACACACCAATATATATGAGACTTAATGTAATGATATAATTTTTTATAGTAGGCTATTGGATGGTCATTTTACTTTTAGTTTTGAATGTCGCGAGTTATTAGGTGGTATTTTAATCTTTTTTTGAATAATGATATGGAAGTAATTGACTTGAGTTCTGTGTTAAGTTGGTTCCATATTCGCGGTCCTTTGATATAAGTAGTATAAAATGATAGTTGAGAATTGTAGAACGGTCGATAAAGATTGAGGTGTTTCTGTCGTGTTTGGTATTGATGAATGTTTGCAGTCTGGTAAAGTAAGTTCGGAAACGATTTGGTAAAGAAAGTGGTTGGTGTATAGCTTTGTGGATTAAATTTAGGATTACATAGTCGTTGATTTTATTGAAAGTTAACATGCTTAGTTGGATGAATAATGGTTGAGTATGTGAGTATTTAGTTTTTTTGCAAATGATACGAACCAGTCGCTTTTGTAGAACAGTAAGTGGGGCAGTGTGAGTAGGAAAGGTATTCGCCCATATTAAATTGCAGTATGTAACGAGTGCGTAAAATAATGTATAGTACAGAGTGATTAATGTATTTTTATTGACACAGTCCTTGATATTATTGATTACTCCGATGTTTCTTGATAATTTTGAGCTTAGTTTGCTTATGTGTGTTTGCCAGTTGAGTTTGTTGTTAAAATATACTCCTAAAAATTTGAAATTTTCAACAAGT
>JAVTVY010036704.1:0-15710 GCA_036873755.1 Hanleya hanleyi | reverse complement strand
ATCACTACCATCCATACCATCACTACCATCCATACCATAACTACCATTCCTACCATCACTACCATCCATACCATCACTACCATCCATACCATCACTACCATCCATACCATCGCTACCATTCCTACCATCACTACCATCCATACCAACACTACCATCCATACCATCACTACCATCCATACCATCACTACCATCCATACCATCCATGCCATCCTACCATCCATACCATCACTACCATCCATACCATCACTACCATCCATACCATAACTACCATTCCTACCATCACTACCATCCATACCATCACTACCATCCATACCATCACTACCATCCATGCCTTCACTACCATCCATACCATCACATCCATACCATCCATACCATCACTACCATTCCTACCATCACTACCATCCATACCATCACTACCATCCATACCATTCCTACCTTCACTACCATCCATACCATCACTACCATCCATACCATCACTACCATTCCTATCATCCATACCATTCCTACCATCACTACCATCCATACCATCACTATCATCCATACCATCACTACCATCCATGCCATCACTACCGTCCATACCATAACTACCATTCCATACCATCACTACCATCCATACCATCACTACCATCCATACCATCACTACCATTCCTACCATCACTACCATCCATGCCATCACTACCATCCATACCATCACTACCATCTATACCATCACTACCATCCATACCATCACTACCATTTATACCATTCCTACCTTCACTACCATCCATACCATCACTACCATCGATACCATCACTACCATTCCTATCATCCATACCATTCCTACCATCACTACCATCCATACCATCACTACCATCCATGCCATCACTACCATCCATACCATCACTACCATTCCTACCATCACTACCATCCATACCATCACTACCATCCATGCCATCACTGCCATCCATACCATCACTACCATCTATACCATCACTACCATCCATACCATCACTACCATTTCTACCATCACTACTATCCATACCATCACTACCATCCATACCATAACTACCATTCCTACCATCACTACCATCCATACCATCACTACCATCCATACCATCACTACCATTCATACCATTCCTACCATCCATACCATCACTACCATCCATACCATCCCTACCATCCCTACCATCCATACCATCACTACCATCCATACCATCACTACCATCCATACCATGATGGTGATGGTAGTAATCCCACTTGGGACTGGACTATCCAGCAGTAATCCCACAGAGGACTATCCATCAGTAATAACATGGGACTGGTCCACCCAGCAGTAATCTCACACTGGAATGCCCTATGTACCAGTAATCCGACTGCACTGACCTATCCATCCTACATGGGATTAACTTTTGCCAGTAATCCCACATGGGACTGATGTTATTGTCTGTACCAGATAATTTATTCCAGACATTATTGTCTGTACCGCATCACTTATTCCAGACCTTATTGTTTGCTCTACATGTATGCTTTCAATACTGCTGCACCTTTGGCGGATGACCCCGCAAGGCGAGATGTTGGGATTCTCAGAACGCTTGTTAAAAATGACGTCACTGTGACGTCATCAAAGCGGCCATCTTGGATTTTTTTTTACATTTCCTGGTAGAGTTTGACCCAAGGGTATAGTGTGGTAAGTTTCAGCCCCTAGCTCAAGGGATAAGAAAAATAATTAAGAGGAGCCATTTGGCTCCCCCACAGGCCAGGATAGGTCCCAAAAAGCGCAGGCCAGATAGGGTTAAACAGCCTACACCACTAGACTCTTGCACAGTTCCTATACGCAAGATGAATTGTGAGGATTATTGGTGTGACCAATTTTGTACGTTTCGTAGGTTGATCACTGAATTTCATGATCAGCTTATCTCCCGAGATCCTTCACTAATGTTTTATTTTGAATCTGGGTGAACACGACACATACCAATCTTATTGCGCAACAACGTCGCATCGTGTTTCGAAAAGCAGATCGGCTGTCGCCAGTGCATTCTAGCTAGGCCAATGTAAGGGAGAAGGCTTCCAATTAATTTACCTCTGATATGATTTTTGATATTTTTTAAAATTAAATTCTGGCTGACTGGGCTCATGATTTTGAATGATTATATTTATACCAAAAAGTGTCAATCAAATTTTCTGCTACACTGGCATTAAAGGAGTAGTGACGATTACATGGGAAAAATCCCTTTACGTAAGTGAAGCCAACGATTCCTCAATTCTTTACAAAACTCTGTTTTTTAACTCTCACAGTTAAAAGTGACACAAAACCGCATCAAGGGATATTTGAAATACTACTATCGCCTGGCTTGGGATTTTTCGAATTATTATGAAATAACAACTTCTTGGTTTATTAGCTGGTGACGTTCCGCTGCGGTTACTAACATGCAAGCGTGGAAAGTCACCAGCTAATGAACAAAAAGGTTGGTATCCATAATAACTTGTTTGTTTACTAGTTTCCAATTTCTAAAATGTCTCAAAGTACTTAAGTATTAGTGTTCAAGTGAATGAATTTTTCCTTCCAGGTGAAACGAGAGGTGCGTTCTCGGTCTAGCAGGTACTGCCCCATAGACTTATTCTCAGGGTAAGTTATATGCTTCTGTCATGGAACAATTCAGCTACAATGTAAATTTAGGTGTTAGCATATTGAACGACTAAATTGTAACACTTATTGAACGCGTAATTGTGTTCAAATGGTTAATTATCTCGAATCGTTCGATTCTTGGTATGTGCTTTAGAATAGGTTTACCAGAACTATTATGTGAAGTCATATGACGCAGTCAGTATGTCGGCACCTCTTCCCACTTCCCTTATATGTGTTGTAATTTTTACCTGTATATGGCGAGATTCTGCTGGTGGACGTTTCGTCCCCGAAGCCCGCCCCCTGTACAGACCTTTTGGTCTTTGATATATGTTGGCATTTGTGGGAAGTTGATGCTGGGTCGACATGGGGCCGTCATTTACATCTGACGACGATACAGCTCACCAATCTCCAATGTACGAGTTGTCACAGCGAAACAGCTCACCAATTACCAGTATACGAGTTGTCGGAGCATTTCCATCATAGCTCTCTAGATTTGTATCTAATACCGCTTTTGCCGGTGCTAGGGGCCGTGTGGTCATATCATTCAAGTTGCCACATGAACAGGTACAATAAAAGCGTACCTGAGATACAACACATATCTCGAATCGTTAGATTCTTGGTATGTGCTTTAGAATAGGTTTACCAGAAGACTATTCTGTGAAGTCATATGACGCAGTCAGTATGTCGGAACCTCTTCCCACTTCCCTTATATGTGTTGTGATTCCCCTATACGTCATAGCAACATAGTAAAGGTCAACTTCCGCTATTGGAGGCATGAATGATAAATGAGCCTGCGAAATGGAGCATGCGCTGTGGGGAGGATGGGACAGCGTCTTTACTCGAGATGACGTCATGAATCGGTAGCAGCCAGTTCGTTATATTTGCGCGATGCTCTGACAAAGATGACAGGCTCACCGATAGTAGTAGAATATTGGAACTACTGAGCGTCCTGCGTATGATCGGTTCATAGATCTACAAATGCACGTGCCCTATCAAGATCAAGGGCAATGACAACATGCAGTGGTTCTTCTAACCACTGTCGGCTGTTTGTATACGTATGTGGAATGGCGTATCGCAGCACGTTCATAAAGTTAGACCGCGGTTCGCAGTTCACAGTTCGTTGTTCGAGGGGACCAGCAATTATTTCTTCAGATTTGTAAATCTGTCATTTTTTTGTTATGAGTACTTTGGACTCCAAACTCTGCATAGCAAGAGAGAATGTCATACTCTGTGTCTTTGCATATTTATATCCCAAATCTGACGCCAGAGGGTGCTGGAAGAGGGCGCTGGAAGAGGGCGCTGTTTTGAATCGCCGAATGACTGGTCCTCTCGAATATCGAACCGCGAACCGCGGTCTAACTTTATGAACGTTATCGCAGCCGCTTTTTCTGTATGAGTTTTACACTGTATTTACATGGGGAAATTTTTTTCTACTTGCAGGAATACCCATCGCATGAAGCATGCCCTTCATTGTTTACTAGCAACTCCAAATAATAATCTCAAGATCTGCAAGGTAATGAGAGCATTTAATCTCCCATCAGTATTCTGAAAATGGAAAGGTTCTATTAGTGAAGTCAGATTACTCTCAGTTCTCACCTCTGTGTGACTGCAAGAAAGGATATGTGACGACAATAGGAGAAAAACTCCCTGTGCGTGTTTGTAATCAAGCTGATTTTTTTTTATATCCAAAACCTGCCAAATGAGATTTTTCTAGAAGTTTACACACTGAAATATCAGTCTCGAAAAAAATGCGATGCTCCGTTATATAAAAATGGAGATATGATTGATCAAAATGTGCTCCACAGCCTGATTTGGTATTTTTGAGGCATTTACAGTGAGGATTTTCTCTTGTAGTAAAAATATGACACCTCAAACAAAAATAATTTTGTCACACAATATATTAGGAAGTTTGTTTATTGGAAAGAACCAAGAATTGTTTTGGTTTGGGGTCTCATATTTTTGCTACAAGAGAAAACCCTACATGAAAATGCCCCAAAATAAGTCCGGGAGCACATTTTGAAAAATCATATCTCCATTTTTATGCAACTGAACAAATCAGTTTTTTCGAAGGGGATATTTCAGTATGTAAACTTCAAGAAAAATCTTATTTGGCAGCATTTGGAGTGAAAAAAAATCGGCTTTATTACCGTAACACTCAAAGGATTTTTTCGTATGTAAACGTCACATATCCTTTCCAGTGGCAGGGCCCTGAGGAATACAGCCTTGAGCACAGCTGATTGGCTGATTGGATGGCTACCATACATACATGCCTTGTTCTGGTATAAAAATTAAACGGGTCCGAGTATCGTTCTGGCGATTTATTACTGCACTAATGCGGATGCTTAGCTGCATGATACCGTATCATTTCCTAAGATCTACTAGAGTATTAAACTGACACTACTTCAAAGCAAGTTATTTCTCCGGCAGCTCAAATTTGCGACTTCTGTTCTTTCTAATTACAGAATGGTCAGGAGGTGTTTGGGGAGTCTGTACAGGAAGATCTGTCAGTACATATAGGGAACACGGTGTTTGGTATACATGCTAATCGGGCGGAAAGAAACGGATTCAGAAGGGACAGGTAATAATTCGTAACACACTTTTCATATTGTTGACATTTCAATCAACGGGTGTACCGCCTTTCGGTGAGTTCGATGATATCTGGGATGTCTAGCAATCAAACGAAACATCTCACTGCACAGATAAAAATATCACAAGAATCGAAAATGTTCTCTGGTGATTTGTATCTCAGTCACGTTTTTATTGTAGTTGTTCATGTGAACATCTTGAAAGGTATGACAACACGGCCCCTAGCACCGGTTTGGGCTGTATTAGATACAAATATCCAAGAGCACTGAGGTACATTATAGCTCTATCAAGTCATCTGATAGAAGGTGATGAACTGTATGACCAAATGTACTCCATTTGTCTACATGCATTGTACAGTTCTCGGATCTACCAAAAACGCTTCAGAATTTCATTTATCTTTAGATGTATGTGCGTTTCTGAATCTGCTAATGCAAGTCACACAAACATACTACTCTGGTGTTCACTCTTCTCTTGTATCCATTCTGATCTACCGTAGGTTGTCTTGTGTATATCTTCACATTCTACTGCTCTATCAATGTTTGCCCTATCAGAATTTACTTGAGTTAATTCCACTCTACCATAGTTTGTAACTGGTGTCCATTATTTACTTGTGTTTATTCTGCTCTGCCATAGTTTTGTCTTGTTTATATCTCCAGATGTATCAGTGTGTTTCTAGACCTGGTCATACAAGCCTTACTCTGGTGTCCAAACTCAGAGAACAACAAACACAATGGGAGAACAGTCATCACATCGTCATCTCATCCAGTCCAATATTGTACAAATTCTACATATAAACTACTTGGTCCAGATGAGAACTCAGGTAAGTTGTGAAACCCCAAACTTGCGGAGTATCGTTACCTTTCGTTTATTTTCAGCCTATCTACACTTTGGATTTAAGCTTTCTCTTATGTTTAACATGCGCTTTTAGCATTTATCTCTATTGCCAGAAATCGGAATAGCGAAGGGCCCATTTTTTTGGGGGTAATTTCAATCAGTTATAAATGCTGTAAATAAGTACCTATTTGCATTTACCAATCACGACATTTTAATATAGAAAATTACATCGGGAGGTTATCACTTGTCAAAGGTTATAACCAGTCAAAATTTAGGTAATTACATTGTTTTAGAAGCGGATTGTATTCGTTATAATTCTTAGAGCGGGCAGCTAGTGAGAAAATGTACCATAATCTTCCGCGTCCGTATACGTATACTCCATTTGGACTTGGATGTATCATATGTGTCTGGCTTTATAACTGGATGTTTTTCAAACGAATAATTGACTCGGTTTGCTACTGTAGTTTCTATATGTGTATATGCCTATCGTTTTTCAGTGGAGAGTTTACCGGCTGGCTGTATCCTTGATATTTTGTTACAAATCCAGAGATTAGATGATTTAGATATAGAAGGCGTAATCTTACTCTATAAACAGCTCAAACAGTACTGTCAAGATTCTCCAAAAGATTACAGGTATGTACCATCTGCCCGGTATTGGTCGGTACTGTGGAAAATCACTCAGTGCAGTATTGAAAAAGGCTTTGTCTCTGGTTTAAATCTTTTTATTTTCTTACCCTATTGAACCGCAGATATGTTGCCTTAAGTATAGTGGACTGCCAGTCCCAATTTCAGCGATTTTCAATGCCACACAACATGGGTAGAGTTCCACCCAATTGACATAATACCAATTTTCAAATCTACATTTAGACCGTTGGCTGAGACTATGTGCCGTACATAATGTACTTATTTTTTCGCGAAGCAACATTTAGACGGTCTCCGTTTAAGGTCGACACGTTACAGTCGATCAAAGATTTGTTGTAAATCTTTTAAGTGAGATTGCAAGATTCCTTTGAGAAGACTCTCATGGCATCAATGCACACAATGATATCATGTAATACGCCGTCCATCAGTCGCACGAAGGTGGTTGGGGCATTGCAGAGGCTAAATGGCATAATATTAAATCAATAAAGTCCGTCATGAGTGTGCAACGCCATTTTAGCCTAGACTCTGGGTCAACCTGCAATTTCCAGTAGCCGGATTGTAAACCTCGGGCAGGCAGTAATCATGGCAAATTACTTCTTAATAACACTGGGTTTATCACATACACCTCTTGTCTCTTGTTCAATTACCAGACCGTTCCATTGACGCTTCCTGATCGTTCTGTGATTAATGGATAAAGCCCACACGGTTCACAATTTAAGGATTATGTCTCTGTTTCATATATTTTAAATTCAGTGTGATAATGATTTAAACATTCAAAAATTGATACTAATATTAATATTTCATATTCTATTATCACAGCTGTGACATCGCCAATGTAATACATTCTGCGGGGCTTGTAAAACTGTAGAATGACAACATGGTGAAGAAAATTTACCTGAATATATAAATAGGAGAATTTAAGATGTAGCGGAGCAAGGGCCCCTACATATGCCGGCAAAATCCGATTACCGATGTGAAAAAGCGTGCACAAAATTTTCTGTGAAAACGCCGTGTACAACTTCGACCAGGGAACACCATTGGTGGACTTTTACCCACTCACATGTTAATGTTCTTCGTGAGAACTCACCCTAAGACGCTGAAGTGCCTCCTCATACCTGTGTTACATATATATGCTGTATATATCTATTGGTGAAAAGAAACGTTGGGGTTTCCATGTTTTGATATACATCTTTCTCGTTTTGTAAAAAGTTTTCTTTATACAATTGTTGTAATTGTTCAAAGATGTTAGATACTTTTCAAATTCTGTCTTAAATTCTACTTTTGTCTCTGTTCACATCAGATTGAAATTCGCATCAGTTTCAAAGATATGATATAGACATTTGTTATCGAATACCATTTACGGTAATTTATATACTTCCAGTGGAAGTTGGCAGTTAGATGGCCCATTCACAGAACGAAGTTGGACTATACCAAAGCCCCATTCGGCTCATTTGTCCAAAGTGGAACGGATTGTTCAGAAGGTATGGCTGACTGAGAGTTATGTAAACTTAAATGAATGACTGAATATTGAATGACGGACTAGATGCGTGTATGCATGTTTTTATCCCCTGTCGATGGTATCTCCGCGTTACACTGGATTATCGCACGTCGAACCTACATCATTGAACAATGAGAACAGGAGACATCGGTGTTGCGCAGAATAAATGAGCGTATTTTGTGTATGTGCATGTGTCACACTAGCTCGTTATCGTGACAAGTTGAAAATGTTGAGTCCAATTTACTGCAAATATCTGTTGGGCGAATAGCATCCTGGCACCCGGGAGCGTATCAGCCACATGAACGACTAACCCGTCTAAATGGGTAGCTGATGTGAGACGCACCCTGTCGAAATACCTGCCATAGCGGCAGACTGCACCGTTAGTTTCTCTGAATTTGGAATGCGACGTTAAACCTTAATTCTCTCTCTCTCTCTTCTCTGAATTTGTATGATGAATACATGGAATGAGAATCCTCTCAGCATTTAACAGATGAGAGATCAATATTCGGTTACCGAGTACCTAAATATGTCCAGATTATTTCATATTCATAAGAGTTTTTGGGGGTCTACTGTTTCTTCTCACGACAAAGCAATCCTCAATATTATATTTTCAATACGCTGTGAGTATTATGATAGAGGTCCTTTACTCGAAATTAGTAAAGGTCCTTTACTCGAAATCGGTAAAGGGCCTTTATTCGAAATCGGTAAAGGTCCTTTACTCGAAATCGGTAAAGGTCCTTTACTCGAAATCGGTAAAGGGCCTTTACTCGAAATCGGTAGATATACGAGAATAATCGAAAGAAAGAGAATGGGGCGAATAGCTCATCAGTTCAAATGTCAGAATCTTTAACCGATATGATTGTACTATAATTTCAGTAACGCTCTGATTGTCTGTTTGTTTCTTAAACCTGTCCGTACGGCCACAATTATGATAGAAATGTCATGAAACTTCGTCAAGACAGTATTGGCGTCAATGTGGGTGTAACCTAAGCGAAGAAAAATATCAGAAAAAGAACATCTGACGCCCTTTGTGAGCCGGAATGTGTTTGTCAAAAGGCAGTAAAACATAAAACAAAATAAAAATCGAAACCACCTCGCCGGGTAGCCTACTCTCTAAAATAATTAGATCGAAAATTCAATCTATCAGATTGGAATTAGTGACCAATCTATTCGATTGAATATTCCATCTATTAGATTAAAAATTTCAATCTATTAAATTAAATTTTCTGTCTAAAACAGATTCATTTTATCGTTTTCCATCTATTAGATTGAATATTTTCAATCCGATAATAGATTGGTCACTAATTTCAATCTGATAGATTGAATTTCAATCTAATTATTTTAGAGAGTAACTGTTCAGCTTAAAACATGTGAAAAACTCAAAAATCATTTTATCGGAATGCGACGGGCAAATAATAATGTCATTCCGCAAGACAATCGCAGCGAATCTGGGAGGCGGACAATTGAACTCATCCGATCAAGGTTATTTTTATATTATTGCGAGTTATAGAAACCTTTTAAAATATCACAAACCATTTCTCCCCCAGGCAGGTATGGCCAATCAATGTTCGCCGGGAGTCCAGTCCAAATTATACAATCAAAGAACAGGTATATAGGGTGGATTAAATTTGATATTTTCTTATTTCCTTTAATTTTCTGTATCTGCAGTTAAAAGAGTTCCTAGTGTCCACAACCGTTCAGGATTGTTCAATACTAATTGCCCTCCAGCCAGTCAATGCGAGGTGAGTATGCCACCATACGGAATACTCCAAAAAAACTTGATTGAACTGTTCCACTCAAGTTTGACTGAAATGTATCTGTTCACTCAAACTTGAGTTACTTTCACTCAACGGGAGTTAAAACCACTCAAGTTCACTCAACTGGAGTCAAAACCACTCCAGTTCACTCAACTTGAGTGGAATCAATTTTCACTCTTACTTGAGTGAAATTTCACTCAACTTTTTTAAGAGAGTAGGTAGATGGATTTCGATTATTGACTCGGAAATTCTTTTGTGGACGACGGCTGATTATTAAAGTATGAATTAAAAGTTTATAACCATATAACCACAATAGTATAAATAATTCCATTTGGAAATAAGTAGTTATACCATGGTTATAGTTTGCTGTTTTAATTATTTTGTCTTCCCGAATAGTTATTATGATGGATAGAACATAGTTCTTGTCATGTCTAGAAGAGAAGACGTGAAATTCATGGATTCGTCGATGTCGATAATAGATCGAAATAATCGAAAGACCTATTTCGTATGACAGTCAGCACCAATTCCGAATGTTTATGAAATAAAAAAAAGATGGTTTTCTACAAGAGAGATGCGGTCAAGCGGTTATTAGAAGCCCCGATCACGAATGTACAACTGTGTTAACCATATCTTTCCTGGGCGATTGCTCGTGTGCCGCAGCCTGGAGGAGGGGGGGGGGGGATGCGGAAAGTGCTCCCCTTTATATTTTCACTATCCCTAAGGCTAGAGTGCTGAAGCTTACCACACTAATCTTTGGGTTAAGTGCTACAAGAAAATGTAAAACGAATCCAAGATGGCCATCACGATGACGTGACAGTGACGGCATTTTAAAAAGTCATTTTTGGATGGTTTTTCGGTCAGATTTTTCGACTTTTCTATTCTATTCATTCAATCTCCATATGTGGTCCTTTACTTCTCTGACAGCAACCCAGATGGTATTGATGATGCTGCCAGCGATGTGAGCAGTAGAGTCCCCGAGCAGATACTTGTCGACTCAAACGGTCAGGCGTACAGATTCTCCGTCCGTATCATCGACCTTGACCCCAAACCGTTTGATAAGATCCTCAAGTACTCCAAGCTGGACCATGACATCCTGGAGGCTTACAGAACGACGGGAACAACCGGGTCAGAGTTGAACAGATGACTGGTCATGTGACCATGGTGTACGCAGAAGGTATCGTAACTTCCTGACCCATTCGGAACTGCGGAGAAGAAATCTACGAAGGTTGCCGATTGTACGCTCCAGATGTGACGCGCCGGAATGGCCAGTACGCATATCTCAAAACCAAACTACTAACGCGGACGCATGAACCGTCGATCGTCAAATTATACACTTCGGATCTCAAATTTATGTCGAATGTGCTGATAATCATATATATTATGACCCATGAATATATAATATCACAAAGTATTAGTTTTAGCATTAAATGTGTCGCAGGTGTAAGTTGTGTAGTGCCAGTGACGTCATAGTTTGTTTTCGAATCTATCATTAGGCCCCTAATGTCTAGGTTGAAAATCAACGTTGTTGTGGATCGGTCCCACAAGCATGTAGGTAACAGCCATAACGGTTTTTTTCTATTATTTTACTCAACAGACAACAATTATTTGAGATGAGAAAATGATGGATATTAAATCAACATTGATTGATTAGAATAATAATATTACGTATTGTGTAAATTCAATGAACCAAAACCACGAATCACTTCATTGAATTGTTGTTTTTACATTTTTAATTGCTCCACATTTCAACAAAAATGTTTTGAATAAATAATCCAAGGAAAAGCCTGTATAGCAGAATTTCCCGAGGGGTAAAAATTCATTTATGCCAAAACAAAGCCCACATGTGCCATTATTATAGCTTTTCAGACATGTGAAATAAAAACTTCATAATCAAGCGCCGAGTTATTTTAATGATATATTTTTGTATGTGTAATATAGACTTATACGTAAATATATATACTGAAGCCCGATGAATTATAATACATTTTTTAAATTAGAATGATATATAATATATATAAATCTATACAAATAAAAAATTATCTGTTTTATAGAAAAAAGGTCCATGTGTATTATTAAAGATGAAGTAATGTATGTTTGTATACCTAATCCATCTCAGGGTCAGTGATGTATACTTCCATTCAAATATGCCATTTCCTGTCCGTCAGAAAAGTGAGTTAGGCGGATAGGTGTTAGTTTGATATGTATCATTAAGTTGCAGCATGAAGATGTACATATATTGAAAGATAACTAGGTGATGCATTTTATTTCATAAACAATGAATGGTTATAATTTGGTTCTTCGTCTTTATCTACAGGATTTGAATTTATTAGGAGTGGTTATCCGAGAGAATCGAAGTAGAAAATTATTTGGATTGGGGAGACCACTGGTCGTGGCAAACCTTCAAATGAAACAAAGTGAGGATAAATGCAGATTAACACTACTCGTGGTAATTTATCTGATTTTTATCACACGAGTTTGATAAAATCCATATCAAACGAGCTTTAACGAGTGTGAACAAAAAATCAGATAAATGACCACGAGTATGATGACTTACTTCTCGCATCACAATATTGTGGCATGTTAATCCTGACAAAAGATTCGAAAGATAATTTGCAAAATGTAAGGGTGTGATACAGGTTTGTATCACATAGGTGTATCACATTGCTTTTGGCCGGAGTGATGTGAGAAAGTGGTGTATCGAGCTAGTGTCGTGTGATATCACGGTCTGCGTGACGGAGCGATATTTTACATGTACACTTCTTCTAGTATATTCTCGTTGTCGAGTGGAATTTTCGATGCACTGTTTGGCGGGCCTCGTCAACACGTGTACCATGCAGTACAGTCTGTTGTCAATTGTCCAACGCCGTCAAGGTGGTGTGATGTGTGACTGAAGTTGGTAGATTCTCAGCCGTACTAGTGTTTCATCGCGGGTAATCCTGCTCTCTTGTCCATTGTTGCCCGTTCGTCTCGTTGCTCCAGATGTTTAAAAGTAGGTCATACGAGAAAATCCTGTGATCGAGCTACAATTTCTGTATTTCCTGTTGTGCCGCGTGTGGTGGGGGAAATTCGATGATCCCTGATGCCGTATCTCATAGGCAGTGAAAACAACTATCGTGAAAACTCCAGTACTGCTGAACTTATGTATTTGTTACAAAGAGTTCGGCCGTGCATGATGATGTGGCCCATCATGAGAATGTGGAACAGGGAGGTGATGTCGTTGGTGTTGCCAAGGCACACCCGATGCGATGGAGACTGGATATGCGGTCCCTTGAGCAGTTTGGACGAAGTGCACGTTCACCCCTCATCACACTGGTTCAAAGAGTATGAACAATAAGATTCTTGCAGATGTTGATACCATATAGTCAGATCCGACATTCAATATTCAGCCTTCGTCCATAATATTACGGTACCCGGTTTGTCAGCGACTCAATACAGAAATATCTGGGGTCAGTAAAATTTATATTGGACGAGGAGTCAACTGACCCCATATAATTCTGTATTGGGTCACTGACAAACCATGTAACGAATTTATCCCACTGAAATACAAGCGTCTAGTCCGTCATTCATAATTCAGCCGTCGTCCATTAAAGAATATCCGCGTCCATAATCCAAAGACCTATTCCATATCCATATAACAGTATTAGCACCAAATTCAAAAAAAGACAATCATAGTATACATAAACATAGGCTAGTTTCCTGCAAGAGAGAAGCGGTCAACAGTTTTCAATGATGCCGACAAGACATCATGATGTTCCAAAAATATAAAATCCGTATCGCTGATCAGTATTCTTAATCCATAGTAATCGTTCTAAAGTCGTTATCTAGAGAATGATGTATCTCAGTCACGCTTTGATTGTGACTGTTCATATGAGCATCATGAGGATTTTGAAGTACATGGGTTCATACGGCCCCTAGCCCCGGGTTAAGCGGAATTAGACACAAGTTACGAAAGTAACGCCATAGATCTTGTACGCTACGTTCGTATTTTGCTATCAGCGTGCGATATGTATCGCAAAATTTGAGAAACTTTGAGTGGAGGCGCTTGGAGGAATAGCCCTGTTTTATAAGAAGACTCTTTCTGAAAACGCTAATGCCCATAGGCAAATTCTGTGAGAAAGGATTTCTTGTGAACAACGTGGACCCTAATATGTTGTTGTTGCTCTCGAAACAAAAAAAAACACTGTATGTGAAGTCACACATTGATTTGCATCGCTAATTACGATGAAATACGAGCTGTTCGAACTACAGCTGCTGAAGCTCACCTTTATTACTAATACTTCATGTCAAATGAAGCCCGAGGAGTAATCGAAGCGAGGCAGCCGACGAGAGTGCTAGGAGACAGGAGCTACCGTAAAGGGAGATAACACTATTACTCAACCTGAATTACATTCCACGACGGTGGATGAAAAAATATTGGGCGACCATGTGACCTTGATCGCTCGTTTTTATCGGACGATTTTGTCTGAAGCGGGATAAAAGAATTTCCGTGTCAATAATCTGAAGACCTATTTCATATGACGGAACCGATTTCAAATGTGTATGAAATATAAATAATGATAAAAACACAAGATGGTTTCCTACAAGGGAGAAAAGGTGTGCAGTTGTCAGCGATGTCAGCAAGACACGATGATGTTCTTTACATACAATCATAATCACTGACCATTATCCTTTATCCAAAAGTCGTTTTCCAGACTATGTATATCAGTCACGCTTTGATGTATATCAGTCACGCTTTGATGTATATCAGTCACGCTTTGATGTATATCAGTCACGCTTTGATGTATATCAGTCACGCTTTGATGTATATCAGTTACGCTTTGATGTATATCAGTCACGCTTTGATGTATATCAGTCACGCTTTGATGTATATCAGTCACGCTTTGATGTATATCAGTCACGCTTTCTTTGATGTATATCAGTCACGCTTTCTTTGATGTATATCAGTCACGCTTTTATGGTATCAGTCACGCTTTGATGCATATCAGTCACGCTTTTGATGTATATCAGTCACGCTTTGATGTATATCAGTCACGCTTTGATGTATATCAGTCACGCTTTGATGTATATCAGTCACGCTTACGTATATCAGTTAAGCTTACGTATATCAGTCACGCTTTGATGTATATCAGTGTCACGCTTTGATGTATATCAGTTCACGCTTTGATGTATATCAGTCACGCTTTGATGTATATCAGTCACGCTTTGATGTATATCAGTCACGCTTTGATGTATATCAGTCACGCTTTGATGTATATCAGTTACGCTTTGATGTATATCAGTCACGCTTTGATGTATATCAGTCACGCTTTGATGTATATCAGTCACGCTTTGATGTATATCAGTCACGCTTTGATGTATATCAGTCACGCTTTGATGTATATCAGTCACGCTTTGATGTATATCAGTTAAGCTTTGATGTATATCAGTCACGCTTTGATGTATATCAGTTAAGCTTTGATGTATATCAGTCACGCTTTGATGTATATCAGTCACGCTTTGATGTATATCAGTCACGCTTTGATGTATATCAGTCACGCTTTGATGTATATCAGTTAAGCTTTGATGTATATCAGTCACGCTTTGATGTATATCAGTTAAGCTTTGATGTATATCAGTCACGCTTTGATGTATATCAGTTAAGCTTTGATGTATATCAGTCACGCTTTGATGTATATCAGTCACGCTTTGATGTATATCAGTCACGCTTTGATGTATATCAGTCACGCTTTGATGTATATCAGTCACGCTTTGATGTATATCAGTCACGCTTTGATGTATATCAGTCACG
>JAVTVY010036703.1:0-17002 GCA_036873755.1 Hanleya hanleyi | reverse complement strand
ATGAATACTTTGATTGTTTCTTAGCATGGTAGCGAGAATTTCGGCGCATAGCAGGAAAATATATGGTGAGAGGGGATCCCCTTAGCGACACCAACAAATTAAAAAAAACTAGAAGAAAACACATTAACGATGACGCATGTCTGTGCATTCTGATATAGTAATTTTATCCATTTTTGAATGGAAGGGCCAAAATTTAATCGAATGCTTTTGCATATCGCTCCAATTTTCAAAATCCAGCAACAGTAGCAACCCTGGTAAATGATGATCTTCTGTATATTGCATTATAATCTGTTAATCTGGTATTATCTCCAATATATCTTCCAGGTATAAATCCTTTCTGATCTCCATTTATAAGATCTGGTAAATATTTTTAAAATTCTTTTCGCAATTACGGCCGTCCCAATATTATAGGAGATATTTAAAGTGATCGTAAACCCTCAAGCAAAGTTTCCATCAAATGAAAAACCATTGCGAACAGTGTCAGAAAATATTTATTTGAATTTTTTTACGATTTTATTACGCAGAGTAAACTGCAATTAAAGCATGGTATTCTGTGGTGGTCTGTTGCAATCATATTTAGGTCCAGTGACGTCACACTGCCTTAATACATATATTTCAAACTTTGTATGCACTTTCCAGTGCTTGATTCAAGCTTAAGGCATGTATACTTTGAGTTTCAACACAGACTCACTGTTCCAATATGCATGTTCCAAAATCTGGGAAATTAAATGCAAGATTCAAACTGACTTGACAGTCATGAGTCACCATCTCCCAGATTTTGGTGAAACATGCACATTGGAACAGTGAGTCTGTGTTGAAACGCAAAGTATACACACCTTAAACTTGAATCAAGCACTGGAAAGTTTGAAATATATGTATTAAGGCAGTGTGACGTCACTGGACCTAGATATGATTGCAACAGACCACCATAGAATACCATGCTTTGATTGCAATTTACTCTGTGTAATAAAATCGTAAAAAAAATAAATTAAATATTTTCCCCCACTGTTTGCAATGGTCTTTCATTTGATGGAAACTTCACTTCACGATTTACGATCACTTTAAGAGCGAAATTGGCCTCCAGTTTTTTTAAATTGTTTTGGGTTTCCGTCTTTCGAGAAACAGGTAACGATTCCCCTTCTTTGAGTTATAGACAGCCAATCGTTTTCATATGCGTAATTTTAATAATATTGGTTTAAATCCGACTAACAAAAATGTAGAATTCCACCGTATACCCATCTGATCCGGGGCTTTCCTCATTTCTCATATTCTTGAGAGTTTGCTAAATTTCTTCTCTTGTTAATTCGCCTTCCAATTCATTAGGTTGAGCAATTTCGGAACAGCTGTTTCAGTTAAATCCGTCAAATTAACTGAGCTAGTTTCCGTTCTACTATGAAGTAGTAATAAAACTTTATCTCTTCGAGAAGTTTCTTCTAATGAGTAATAATTTCTCCATCAGCTTCTTCAATTCTTGTTATTGACTTTTTTTAAATATAATTTTGATGTTCCAATGTTAGGAAATAGTTTGTAGGTTTCTCACCATATTCGACCTATTTAGCTTTCGTTCGAGTAATTATACCCTCTACCTTCTGCTTATTTACTTTTTCTAACTTCTCGTTAGCACCTCTAATTTGACCTAATGTGATGGTTTTCCCGTCACCATTGTTGTAGTCATCTAAATTCTTTTCTACAACACATATAAGGGAAGTGGGAAGAGGTGCCGACATACTGACAGAGCCACATGACTTCACAGTATAGTCTTCCGGTTAACCTATTCTAAAGCACATACCAAGAATCTAAAGATTTGTGATATGTGTTGTATCTCAGGTACGCTTTTATTGTACAGATAATTCAGTTTCTCTTCAGTTTGATTCTCTTTTTTTTTGTCGTTGAATAGGCTATGGTTGTCTACCTTACTTTAGAAGTATAGTTTCAAAGAGTAATTGATCATTGATAGTATATCCATTATCATCTTCATTGGTATATTCTCGCCAATTTTACATAATCTGGATCTTTAGGTAATGAATTGTTAAATTTCCAATAGCCCTGGCCCCTTTCAAGTTTTTTACATTTTAGAGATATACTAATAATTGAATGATTTGATCGATAACAGGGGAGAATATCAGTATTGTTTAAGCACTGTAATATATCGCGGGATATTAGAAAGAAGTCCAATGGTGCTTGTTTAATTGGGATAGACTGTCGCCAGGTATACCTTCTATCCTCCGGATTAAAATCACTCCATGGGTAAACCAAATCGAATAGTTCCTTACATTTATAAACTATTTCTCTACGATTTGGATGGTTAACCTTTCGAGCAATTAAAAGAATCTTTAGCAAGGTCACCACATATTATCACATGCTTGCTTTTCTATTCATCTATGAATGTTTGAATGTGCTCGAAAAAACTTGGAGCATCATCATTAGGAGCATATATATTGAAACTAAGGTAAAAGTTGACTCAGGGGTTTTATTTCTAGCAATGAATAATTGCCATGTTTAATATCCTTCTTTATCTTTATAATCTCAAATTTAAAATCGTTATTGAATAAAACCGCTACATGTTTTATACCCTCATTCATACGTTACTAATTTCTGCATTTTCGAGGTAAGATGAACGTCTTGTAAACAATACATTGAGAAGTTTAGATCCCGTAAATGGCTGAACACATAATTTCATTTCTCTTTATTGTTTAATCCTCTGTAATTAACGAAGCCTATTGTTATTTTTTGCATCAGATGCCATTTAATGAGAGAAACACTTTTTGTTTACACGTACATCTAATACCCATTTAAAGTTTAAAAGTTTACCTATGTGACAATTGATTGTGTAATTAAGTTTCTCATACACTGACATTATTTTTAAGTTTCTCCTTCTCTCTCCTGGTTCTACATACACTTGTTGTTTATATGTGGCCACCTTTGTCCGAGCCGCTCCCGTCCACGTGTTTGCACTTCCCGTGTCGGTCTGAATTGCACCAGCACTTCGCAGTAGGTAGGTAGAGATTGAATTTTGCTTTAAAGGCTCACGTTCCAACACGCCTCACCAAAGTGCTATCTTGACCGGAAGTCATGACAATTAAGAGACTGTTCAAAATTATCGACGGGAGGGGGGGGGGGGGGGCTGGTGGATTTTGGGAGGGGGGGTCAAGAAGTTTTCTCTTGTGGATCGGGATGGGGATGCTTGCTTTTCTTACTGGTCCAATCGGGGGGTGTTTACTTTTTTGCCAACTTAATGGGGGACACTTTTTTGTTGCCTCAAGGGTTGTACGAGTTGTCACAGCGAAACAGCTCACCAATTACCAGTATACGAGTTGTCAGAGCATTTCCATCATAGCTCTCTAGATTTGTATCTAATACCGCTTATGCCGGTGCTAGGGGCCGTGTGGTCATATCATCCAAGTTGCCACATGAACAGGTACAATAAAAGCGTACCTGAGATACAACACATATCACGAATCGTTAGATTCTTGGTATGTGCTTTAGAATAGGTTTAACCAGAAGACTATTCTGTGAAGTCATGTGACGCAGTCAGTATGTCGGCACCTCTTCCCACTTCCCTTATATGTGTTGTAATTTTTTCCTGTATATGGCGAGATTCTGCTGGTGGACGTTTCGTCCCCGAGGCCCGCCCCTGTACAGACCTTTTGGTCTTTGATATATGTTGGCATTTGTGGGAAGTTGATGCTGGGTCGACATCGGGCCTTACAGACTAGTCTTTTGTGTTAAATGCCGTCATTTACATCTGACGACGATACAGCTCACCAATCTCAATGTACGAGTTGTCACAGCGAAACAGCTCACCAATTACCAGTATACGAGTTGTCAGAGCATTTCCATCATAGCTCTCTAGATTTGTATCTAATACCGCTTATGCCGGTGCTAGGGGCCGTGTGGTCATATCATCCAAGTTGCCACATGAACAGGTACAATAAAAGCGTACCTGAGATACAACACATCACGAATCGTTAGATTCTTGGTATGTGCTTTAGAATAGGTTAACCAGAAGACTATTCTGTGAAGTCATGTGACGCAGTCAGTATGTCGGCACCTCTTCCCACTTCCCTTATATGTGTTGTAATTTTTACCTGTATATGGCGAGATTCTGCTGGTGGACGTTTCGTCCCCGAGGCCGCCCCCTGTACAGACCTTTTGGTCTTTGATATATGTTGGCATTTGTGGGAAGTTGATGCTGGGTCGACATCGGGCCTTACAGACTAGTCTTTTGTGTTAAATGCCGTCATTTACATCTGACGACGATACAGCTCACCAATCTCCAATGTACGAGTTGTCACAGCGAAACAGCTCACCAATTACCAGTATACGAGTTGTCAGAGCATTTCCATCATAGCTCTCTAGATTTGTATCTAATACCGCTTATGCCGGTGCTAGGGGCCATGTGGTCATATCATCCAAGTTGCCACATGAACAGGTACAATAAAAGCATACCTGAGATACAACACATCACAAATCGTTAGATTCTTGGTATGTGCTTTAGAATAGGTTAACCAGAAGACTATTCTGTGAAGTCATGTGACGCAGTCAGTATGTCGGCACCTCTTCCCACTTCCCTTATATGTGTTGTAATTTTTTCCTGTATATGGCGAGATTCTGCTGGTGGACGTTTCGTCCCCGAGGCCCGCCCCCTGTACAGACCTTTTGGTCTTTGATATATGTTAGCACTTGTGGGAAGTTGATGCTGGCTCGACATCGGGCATTACAGACTAGTTTTTTGTGTTAAATGCCGTCATTTACATCTGACGACGATACAGCTCACCAATCTCCAATGTACGAGTTGTCACAGCGAAACAGCTCACCAATTACCAGTATACGAGTTGTCAGAGCATTTCCATCATAGCTCTCTAGATTTGTATCTAATACCGCTTATGCCGGTGCTAGGGGCCGTGTGGTCATATCATCCAAGTTGCCACATGAACAGGTACAATAAAAGCGTACCTGAGATACAACACATCACGAATCGTTAGATTCTTGGTATGTGCTTTAGAATAGGTTAACCAGAAGACTATTCTGTGAAGTCATGTGACGCAGTCAGTATGTCGGCACCTCTTCCCACTTCCCTTATATGTGTTGTAATTTTTTCCTGTATATGGCGAGATTCTGCTGGTGGACGTTTCGTCCCCGAGGCCCGCCCCCTGTACAGACCTTTTGGTCTTTGATATATGTTGGCACTTGTGGGAAGTTGATGCTGGGTCGACATCGGGCCTTACAGACTAGTCTTTTGTGTTAAATGCCGTCATTTACATCTGACGACGATACAGCTCACCAATCTCCAATGTACGAGTTGTCACAGCGAAACAGCTCACCAATTACCAGTATACGAGTTGTCAGAGCATTTCCATCATAGCTCTCTAGATTTGTATCTAATACCGCTTATGCCGGTGCTAGGGGCCGTGTGGTCATATCATCCAAGTTGCCACATGAACAGGTACAATAAAAGCGTACCTGAGATATAACACATCACGAATCGTTAGATTCTTGGTATGTGCTTTAGAATAGGTTAACCAGAAGACTATTCTGTGAAGTCATGTGACGCAGTCAGTATGTCGGCACCTCTTCCCACTTCCCTTATATGTGTTGTAATTGTCATCTTGTGAAACGACCGAAATGCGTTGCGTAGGTCAGTTGCCTGCATTGTGTTATTGGTAGCCCGTTTTCGGTTCCTGTTCTCTCTTTTCACATGGACTAGTGGTTTGAAATTGTGTTGTGGCGAGTGTTGTGGCGAATATGAAAACAATTTGTGCGAAGGCTCAGAAGTTCTCGTGTGAATCTTTGAAGGTTTTGAGGTCTACCATAAACGGTAAACATATACTTTGGTCTGTTTCGTTTTGTTAGAATGTTTTGCCTTAAAACCTCGGAATTTTGACTAGTCTAACGTACTTTAATGTAAGATATGCGGCGTAATTGTAGGTAAATGTCGGTACATGCAAATTTAGCAAATTCTATTACAACAGCAATGTGAACCGTATTTGGCGTAATTTGTTTGATATCAAGTGACCAGATTGTCTGTAAGAATATCTTGAAGTATATGTTCAATCACTTCGTAAGAATGAAGGATAGATAACCTTAAGCAGGTTTCTGTTATATTGCTTTTTTTGTTGTTTTGCAGTCAATCTGGTTGTGAGTGTGGTTAACTAGGTAACTTCTTGAAGAACCCAACTTGTATCGAATATGCATGTTCTCCAAATCACTAGGTTAAGCTTTCAATTTGTCACCAATTGCTTGTTGCCATCAAACGTTTCTTCATCTACCAGGGCCATATTCAATAGATTAAGCTTTCAATTTTTCACCAATTGCTTGTTGCCATCAAACGTTTCTTCATCTACCAGGGCCATATTCAATAAAGTCCGATGAGTTCCTCTGTGCTTTGCACGGCTCATATTCACGTTTTATTATAGTTAGACACCAACGTATCGGTATTATGATTACACACAGTTACACTGAGTATGGCTGATTCAAGTTGAGTTTTTGTCATGATTATCATGTTGCAAAAGTTTTACAGTATACAGAGAAGTTCGCAAACTCTATTTACTGAAGGGTTCGTCTTTGCATAACCTGTACCAGAAGTGCTCGTTCGACTCTGAAGTTGCCTCCAAAGATTTGACACAAGATTGAAGCTTCTTCACAATAAACTCGCATTTATTCGTTGGTAGACATCACATAGTACAGCAGTCCAAATGGTATACAAACATTTCACTTCTAACAATGAACACGATGCGTTCAAAGGAGACAGGGTCTTCTAGTCTAAAGAAATGCTATCTCCGTTCAGTTTATATGCATATACAACTCAATACGTCATTTAATCACGAGAAACCAATCGAGAGGGAATCATGTCCGTTTCAGAAAGGCTCCCATGGTTAAACGCAATTCACTATTTCCATTTGTCAAATCGAATCCGTATACATCAGCTATATTCATTTCAGAGCAAACCCTGCACATGTAGATAAAGTTAATTCAAGTGCAAGTTTCCATTTATACAGGATGCAGGAAACCTGACCCTAATTCAACCTCTGGTTAACATCTCTGAGGTTAATCAGGACTCCTCTCTGCAACGCGTACATGCACATATTAAAATGACAAATTAGCCAAACACGAGATATATATATGATTTTCTATATAATTTCAACACATATAAGGGAAGTGGGAAGAGGTGCCGACATACTGACTGCGTCACATGACTTCACAGAATAACCTGATCAAAATATAAATGAGCCTAAAACCTTCATTATCTCATTCGATATTTTACAATGTGTTCAGTGTACGAATACCTGTCCCTGTCATCTTCATGCTTTGAATTACTGGAAGGCTCCAAGCTAACTAATATTCAAAGGAATGGTGAGTTAATGGCCATTTACGGTACAACCCCTTGTGTTTTGTTTTTGCTTAAATAATATACCATTAAATTTATATAACAGTTTTGACTTCTGTGAATTTGTTTCTCAGTTGCGGCGGGGAGGGGTTCTTGAGATTTTTTTAGGGCCTCATTGGGGGTCAGAACTTTTCTCAGGACTCCGAGAGGGGAGAGGGGATAACTTTTTTAAAGATCACAGGAGGGGGTTGTCACTTTTTTAGCTATATTTTTTCAATGCACCCCCTTTCCGCTAGTTAATGATAATAAGCAGATCACGCGATTAGTAAAATTCTTTAGGAGTGGTTTAACGTTTAACACATTTAAAACCAGACGTGGAATTTTCATCATGGAACTAAATAATCATTGTTGGTCTCATTTTGAAAACTTTAATGTAGTGTTTGAATCAATATATTATTATAAATATCAGACAAATTTGTTTAAAGAGGTAAAAGCGTCATTTAAAAAATATTCAGCAAATAACATATTTCGATAAAAGTTATTCAGTAGTTGAAAGCAACTATGGTGAACGTGTTTCTGTGACCTCATTTTTTAATATCACGGGCATTGAAATCACACTTCTGACATTCTCTGAAAAACGTAACAGCACCTGCACTTGGCTCCAGTGCCTGAGATGACGTCAGAAAGCGCGCACTGGCATTCCGAGCGTGATGCTTTGCAATGTCATACTCGATCTTAGAACTTTTATCGCACTGTGACGGCTTCTAACGTGACGTCATGGATACCTGATCACGTTATCCGACGTCATCTCAGTCATTTCCCATTTTCATGTTGTTCACTAGACCGAATTGAAGAATCTGACAATATTGATCCCTATATGAAATACGAGATTTCAATACTTGAAAATCTTTTGGCAAATGTTGCAAGTGATCATGCTGTTCAGTTTACCCGAACAACTAAAATCACGCTACTACCTCTTTAAGAATCATTATATCCGACAAGAACAACATTGTGCGTACATGCTTAACTTTTACTTTCTACTTCATGAATTTCGGATAACCAACTCGTCGATTGACCTACCTATGAATACAGGTTGTGGGCGACTGAAAATTGGAATGGTGTCGCATTGAAAATATCGCTTCCGTTTTTTACCCCTCGGGCAAATTGTATTGTCGTCGTCTGTCCTTTTTTCTGTCCATCTGTCTGTGTATCTGTCTGTCTGTCTGTCTGTCCATTTCTCTTGTGAACACGATATCTCAAAAGGATTTTAGCCAGGCATTATAAATTTATAAAGGGCCAGAAGCCTATTGAAAATGACTGACCATGACCTATTTTATTAAGGTCAAATTCTTGTATTTGCTATATATTTTAAAGGATTAAAGCTAGGGTCTCCAAATTCATATTACATATGCCACTGGTGATTGACTAGAAGTCTATCCCAGTTGAGTGACCTTGACCTATTGTTTCAAGATCATATACTGTATATTTGATATAACATGGAGAAATATAGATAGGCTTTCCAATTGATACTACGTATACATCTGGTGATGGTCCAGGGGTTTGCTGAAGATGACTGACATTGACCTATTTTATCCAGGTCAGTTTCTATTTAGTATAATATTTCATGAAGGATTATATCTACATTGTCTAAATTTATACTACATATGCCTGAACCTGAAGTCTATTGAATATCACTGACCTTGACCTATCCTCCAAAGGTCAAATTTTATGTTAAGTTTAAGATCTCCGAATTCATGTCCCATATGCAATTAAGTTAGAATAGACCAGAACACGGTTGAAGATGAGTGACCTTCATCTATATTCCCAAGATTAAATGACTTGATTTGATTGTAGAAGGGTATATTTAGAGCTAAGAATTTGGTCATGCTCTACCAGAACCTCAGCGTAAAATATTCTCCATCAATTAAGGCCTTGGTAAAGGCTGACCAAGCCCAACTTCTTATGTATTTCTTATATAAGAGAACTACAGTTAATCCTGATCACATGTTTGTTAACCTAGTTGTCAAACGTTAAAAAATACATCTTATGCAATGCATAATTGCCTAGTGTAGACTATACCTGATAGCCGAGGGGTATTGGAGCCCATTGGACTATTTTATGGGACGATATGTTGCTATTGAACGTACTATCATATGCCCGTCCACCAACAAGGGGCTATATATTGTTTTATATTTCTGTGCGCGACAATACCAGAAAAAACTTGCACGTGCAGCTTTATTTCTTGAGACAGAGAGAACATGGCGATGCTATGCTATGAAGATAGGAAGGTAGGGCACACTTTTCGAACGAAAGTGGCCATGGCATGTAGTCTAAAATCAACGTCAAGTTGTTTCATTGAAGGTGATTTTAGTCATTTGTCGAACAGTGTAGGTTGATCTACTTATGAATGCAGGTTGTGAACATTTGTAAATTCGAAAGTGTTTCGCGATGAAAACTTCAGTTGTTGTGTTTATGGGACGATATCGTGCGATTTTGTTTTCTCGGAAATCAAGAATTAAGGATTAACGTAGCTTTCAGCAATATTTTAGTTGCATAGCGACGACCAAACAGAATTCTAAGTATCCCAGCAAAAACAAGTTGATAACTTAGTAATCTAGAACTAACCAATACAACACATATAAAACATGTACATACATTAAAATGTATACAACAAACCGATTTCTCTCAAATAACGTAAAATACAATCCTCTTTTATCCGAATAAAAAGTTCTTCTAATGTGCTCATTTCAATGCTGCATACCGCAAAACGATCACCAAACCAGCAACGGTGATCCGTCCGTGGGTAAAAACGAGAAGTGAATCCGGAACAGCTGAAGTGCACCCTTACAAGAAATATGGGTATTTGTAATGATTCTCTTTCATCTTTTATACACCAGCGGAAAAATAATAACTCAGCGAGCTTAATTTGGAAAATACTCAATCTGGATGACTTCATCGGTTCTTGAAACAATGGAAATGGTCCTCGGGTTCAATAAGTTTCAAGTATTGGCATGCAGTAGGCCTACTCGCATTTAATACTAGCTGATGAGCTGGTACTGTAAATTCCCTTCACCACAAAAATATTACTCCCCAAGAAATGCAAACATTGGGAGACATCACTGTGTCAAGTTTCGGGCAGATCCTCAAAGTAAATTCGATATCGCCTCGAACTGGAAGATAGGTTTTTGCAGTCTATGGGTGCATCAATATACGCGTAAAGCTGTTGTGCAGAAAACCCGCTCTTCTTTACACACTGAACGTGAACAGGGAATCGTGTTTCTTTCAGATAACCTTATATAGGTGACACTTTACTGAATATACCTCCACAAGCTAATGTTATATTTGGATCTCACGTCGGCACGTATACATACACGTTCTAGTTTCATTTTTATAGATCTTTCAAAAATATTTAACGGGCCGAGACGGCATCATCAAATTTGCAGTTTTCTATTCCGGTATAGCCTTTCTTACGCTAAGTCCTTCTCATTATCTCTTTTATGTTTTTTTCAATCCTCGCCCCATTTTATCCTGCTGATGAAGCAACTTAGGTGCGTTTATTCAATAGTGATCAGGCCCATCAAGTACAGTTTGTTTTCACCGTGTTGCACAATATTTCTGATATAACGGCATATAAATGCTCACGGACATGATAACCGTTGTATGGATTCTGCGAATCTGTTAACCGCAATTATTTCTTTTCAAGATCCAATTATCCATCCAGCATTAACCCAATTTCAATTAATTCTATTTCCGTTCCAGGATTGCAATATCCGATATGAATGTCACAGTGCAGCTAGCATATATACCGCTGAAACACCGCTGTCCAAGGAATAAGCCGTGAGAATCGGGTTCACGACAACCATTCAGTCTGGTGTAGACACCACTTGTCGATCGTGTACAGACAACGCGTATCATTTATTGTATTGGAAGCAATAGTAATAAGGTCATTACATACTAAATTCGTGATCAGAAACATTTCTAAAGCACATGTCGATTTCTGACAGCTAATTAAAAGATTTCTATCAAATAGTTTTTTTCCTTAACAAAATACTTTGATCCTAAGCCGAGACTGGTTATTTCAAGACCTGAATGAATGAGCGGAATATGTGGATTGAAAATGACAGCCTCATCAACTCGGCAAAACTTTTCAATGTTTTGTATTCAGTATGTTACGTTTTTCATTAGATTATTGATCTTCCACACCGCCTGGGAAAGATCAAAGAGGTGACGAGCACCAATGTTGATATAATGCACCTTTAATACCACACACAGAAAAACGCAAGTGAACAATAATGAAATATATTAATGACGCATATGACGCATGTTAAAATAAGAATATGTAGAGTAATACGAATTGATTGTATCAAACCGTAGAAATTGCACGGACATTAAATGTGGGAGTCGACAATACAAGTGAGATTGCACAGGCGAATTCTGATAAAAATTTTGCTTAATGAAGTTTTGTATTGACAGCATCTCACAGATACGATTTCTCATTCACCGTATATGAAAATATCTCGCCATACGCAGGCAAATATACCACATTTGTAACAGACGGATGACTGTACGGAACGGCTGCTCAATTTCTATTCAGGAACTGCACTTGTCTGCTTGTTACTATCATGTACAGCCAAGTTCAGTTCAAATTGAGTACCATTCAGTTTGTGCTCAGTAACAGTGTCTCTATGACTGCGTCTAACTCTTCAGTAACAACTCAGTAACACTGCTCAGTTACTACTCGCTTTCTGAAACTTTATGCCACTTCTCTTTCCGCTGAGTAACTAAACTGTTTTTCTTTGCCTGCATATAGCAAAATTATATACGTCTTCTAATAAGTAAACGGGAGAATTCATGTAATACATCTTGTATGAAAATGCATGTAAGATTTCTTTGCCGAGGCATCTAGCCATTCATATCAAATAGAACATGAACATATATATAAAGAAATATTAAACCCGAGATGAGCGGATTATTGTTGTGAAAAATATCATTTCTGAGTGAGGGGAAACCATGCATATGGGAAGCAGTTTATGGTTTTTATTCCCCTCAACAAACAAGTTAATTCTTCGTGTTACGGAAAATGAGCAGGTAGCCAATCGATAATGTTACTGAATTCTATTGTCGACCAATAGCAAGCGTGAGATTCGCCATTCAATATTCAGCCGTCGTTCTTAAAAGAATTTCTGCGTCAGTAATCCAAATATCTTTTCGAACAACAACACTAATTCCAAATTCGTAAAAAAAAAGAGAGAAGCGGTTAACAGTTTTCAATGATGCTCTTTTATATCGACTGTTCATTTGAACACGATGAAGATGTAAAACAAATGATATTCAAACGTCCTCTCGTTCAAATCCAAGATCGGCAGGCAGGTCTGCGACGTGGCCTAAAAAATATATCTCAAAAACTCTTAAACATCGGTGAGCAGGGAAGTGTGGTTGATGATGATTTTCCCGTATTCCTTCATGTTAACCTTTATGGGAGCCTCCCCAGTTGCTCAACCGGGCGACTGTCTGTGACGTGACTCTATCCACAGAAATCGGTTCGCGTACGTAGAGAGTTAAGATATTATGTAAAAAGGTCTCTAGATTGGGGTTTTCAGTTAATCTAATACGGGATAGATTTCTCCAAAGTATTGTTATCGGTTAGCCATGGGAAGTATTGGATGTGTGAACCCGCCAAACGAATTTCTACAAGTCAACGTGACCCAACTTTGGAAAATGTGGAACTATATTATGACTGGAGCAGAAAATAGGTCATAGTTGAAAATAGCTGAAAATTTATACGAGTGTACCGCATATACCTTAACTGGGTCGCTACATGAGGTTCGACCATGGGGGTAGATATTCGCAGAATTGTAGCTCTCGCTTGAGCTGTCCATTCATACCTTTTCTTTACGAGAAATAAAGAAATGTTCCGACGGTTCTCGTTGACTATATACATAGCTTGAATCATCGCCTATACGAGGGTCGATACAAATTTGGTTATCATGATCTTCCCATAGAATTTCAACACTCAAGTATTTTTCCCATCAGCATTCAGAAGAGCAAAACAGCTTCATTTTTTTGGACAAAACTACCTGACATTAGAATCGAAGCATTTTCTTGACACAACTGTGATGGTGGTTCCTTATTGATTCTTGAACTGGAACTTCAGCCAAATCTATGTACAGCAGGGTACACAGTTAAATATGAGAGAACGTACGGAAATGCATATATGGATACATGCTGATTTCTTCATACACGATTTTCACTAACCGGCGCCGAAATCCCGTGATACATCCTGCTCTAGATAACGACTTTAACGAAAATCTTATGGATTAAGAATGCTGATCACTATACGGATTTTATATTTTTTGAACATCATGATGTCTTGCCGGCATCATTGAAAACTGTTGACCTCTTCTGTCTTGCGGGAAACTAGCCTATTTTAATATATACTCTGATTTATTTGGTTGGTGCTAATGCTGTTATATGTATTAGGTCTTTGGATTATGGACGCGGAATTCTTTAATGGACGACGGCTGAATAACGAATGACGGACTAGACGCTTGTATCTGTTTTGGATTTTGGTGCTTATAATATCATATGAAGTAATGTCTTTGTGGACGTATGCGTAATAACTTCCGTATCTGATGCCTAAACAGCCAGAAAAAAGGTGATAATTATCACCCCGAAAAGGTGACTAGTTAGAACCATCACCATTTTTATTTTCACCTTTTTAAAGTTATGGTCATCACCTCTGAATAGTGACGAGCAATGATTGTAAATTTAAGTCATCATCTTTTATGGGTGATGAGGCATAATCACAACCCTTAAAATGTGATAGTCGTCAGCATTTAAAGTTGATGGCTCTAATACATCACCTTTTAAAGGGGATGACCAGGTCTGAACACTATTAAAGGGTGATGGGTCATCACCTTCATTTTATTCTGGCTGTGTACATACATATGGGTACATTTATCCCTTGGAATAATTTGCCGTTGTCCATTGTCGTTTCAATCAGCGTCAGGAAATGTATCAGAGACGTCGGATACTGACATCATTACATCTATTGGCCCCTTCTCAATTGCAAGAAACTGCTTGTGTTACAGAATTGGCTAAATTCGCAGATAAAGTTGTTTCAATCCGCGTCATAAAATATTATGCCTGTCACTGACATTATTACAACTATTGATCCCTTTTCGTTTGCAAGAAACTGACTTAGTGTTGGTAGCACTTGCTAACCTCTCGTACAAAATTGTCGGTTTCATTCAACGCCACTAAAAATGCAGAAGCACCCGTAAACCTCATTAAAACATTGATAGCTTCTTTAAGAAATTAGCTTGCGTTTATTAAAAACTTATTATGCGCATGATAAGGATGTTTGGCACCAACGGCGGGAACTCACAGGTATCAAATGAACAGATGAAAATGAACAGTATCAGTTTGAAATATGTATTCGCTTGTCCGATAGAGTGTAATAATTCGCGTATGTTCAGACTATCAAAGGTCGATTTAGCTACTAGCTTGTAGAAAACATCGTTTTTAAAGACGATGAAATGTAGGCCGACATCCTCGTTAATCGATCACATCTATTTAGGGCTTCATGCATATATACATGATAAAGAGTTAAGGGAGTGGCAAAATTCACTTTCTACGAGGTATACAGTATATGTCAACACTTGAGTGATTTTGTCCTCACTCCTCACATGGGCAATTATTGTGTCAATACCCAATGGACAAAGGCATAGCGATATTCTAACTGCGTTGTCCATTCAACGGGTGAGCCATATGAACCGTAACAATGGCGGAATCGAACAAATGTGAAAAAAGAGATTGATCTGTGAAATTGTACAAATACTTAAGATAGATTAAATGTTTTCACGGAGGATTATTTTCGGAATCATGATTTGAACAGATATCGTCTTTTCCCTTGCTTTTCTTCTCTATTACAGGTAAAGTTTGTTTTCATATGTAAATCTTCCTGAGTACAGAATAGAGTCAAGCACCTGCTTTAGGAAAATAATGTCGGTTGTTAGCAACCTATAAATGCACATGGAACATTGGGACTATTTACACAGATATCTGGCGTAGTAGTGGCTATTTACACAGATCGACTCTGTTCATATTCCATTAGCGTTGCTATGGTTTAGGTTATATATAGGTCTCATGCAAAGTCTGTTATATTTTGACTGGTTGTTCGTTGTTAAGTTAACATGAACATATACCAAGGTCTGATTCATGATCAATAAGTGTTAACAGCCTTGCTTAAGATCGATTGAATATAAATGGATGCCATCCGTACCAGGCGTCGGTGATTTGAGATCAGTCCCAGTTATCCCCTATTTATTTTAGCGGGATACAAGGTGGGTTTTCTTGTGATAGAGAATAATTAGTTTTGGCAATATTTTCATGTCCTTTAAGGCAAGAAAAATGCAAAAAAATGCAAAAAGACTGAAAAAGACACTTCGTGGCTGCCATGTAACTTGGCGATGATCGTTTGCACCTATGATCATACAAATAGTCTGAACATGATACCAGTAAGTCTTGCGAAAATGTTACAAAGTTTCAGCTTTATTCTTTGTTCCTGAGCTGCGCTGAAAAAAATTGGTAAGGGGTCAAACTAGTCAGATATGGTAAATATCACGAATTTCACTTTAAAGATATTGCTTTTAAGCAGCCCGAAATTCGACAAAGTTATGGTACTTCCTCTATTGATCAATATTTGAGAAAGGCCCACTTGAATTTGGTCAATATCCAACATGGCTGTCAACGTGGTAGCAAAGTTACCGCTTAAATTCCAATTTGCTAGATTTCTATCCTGCGTTGAAGCACTGACATGGCCATATTACTTGACTGCTTTAATACAGTGTGCGCCATCTATTCTTAAATGAAATATTTTTTATTCATTCACAGCTGTGGAATTCATAGGGAGAATAACTTTTTCGAGGAGATTATTTTAATTTGGACGAGTGAGCGAGACCAGTCTTACATCTGATGCATCCGATAGTCATGCTAAATGAAATAATACCGCTCTGAAGTAACGGAACTTTAATTTGACGGTAAAAAATCTGCCTCTATATCCAACTCAATGCAGTGTATAAATCATGCACTTCCCATCATAATTCTAAAACCACTAAATGCAAACTTTTAGTAAGCTTCCAAATATATGCGCATTTGGAAAGCTCGGTATCGATATCACTAATTTCCTGGATGTTCATTCTGCCCAGCAGACCCGCCAAATGAAAAATTAAACCCACCGAAGAATGCTGCATCTTACAATAATTGACCCAAACGTCTCTGTATAATTTTTGTTTGTGACCACCGCGCAGCCAGAATTTTGATCGAAATGACATGAAACTTCGTTAGGTCAGTGTTGGAGTCATTGTGTGTAACCTTAAAGGTGAAATGCAAAGGTTTGTCTAAATCACTTGATATTTGCAGTAAGATTGGAGAAATAATGTGTATATTAATTTCCTTTCAGTTTTAAAACATTTGCTTAAGCCTAATAAAGTTAAAAACTAAAAAATGTAACGCTATATTATTTACGAAATTCCGATCCGTACATGATTACCTCCCCCTGGGGGCGCTGCGATACGTGACGTAGCAGTGGAACCAGCACAGTCTGCACAACATGGTCGCACAACATGATGTAGCTGCATTGCATTGTATGGAAATAGCTCACATAGATAAGCT